>JANEHK010000601.1:8893-21242 GCA_025960845.1 Tachycineta bicolor | reverse complement strand
TTAGGTTTTCATTGCCACCAATCGGCACATTCACAATGCCAATTCACGTAAGAAATATGTCTATAGCGTGGCACACAAATCCCTTCTCCACAGCAACTGTTAATTATGATACACTGGTCTATAATATTATGAATCGTTTGCTCTCTTACCTGCTCAAAATCTAATATAGTAAAAACTCCTTGGTCTAAATTTTCTATTCATTGAACCACTGCATAAAAGGGTTCCATCTTCATATCTTAAAAGTGTTCCAAAGAAATCACTGGAAAAGCTTTTTAAAGTTAACTGTTCACGCATGCAATCTAAACAAGTTTAACACATCAGTTGTCTCTCTCTTTCTTTTGCTTTTGTTATTCTCCACCACGAATAAAGGCAAAGTGTATAAATAACGCAAACTCTTGGGCGACACTCTAAGCTATACTTAATACAGTCCCAGTGTGTTACTTGTTCTTGGACTCTTTTAGTAACAGGTGTTTCCAGTCTCTTGTTCTGGATTTATAGTTCCTCAATGATATCTGTTAGTGTTAATCGATGAGGGCATCTTAAAAGATTTTCAATTTGTTCAGGCTGTTCCCATTGATCAAGGAAGTGTCTAATCCCTTCCCATTGGCATTGTTCTGCCTCCAAACTCAATGGAGTTACTGTCAACAGTCAATCCAGAATGCCTAATTTTTCTAATAAATTAAAGTTAATTGCAATTACAAAACACAGAACTGTAATGGTTAATTATCGAAGGAGTTTTGTTGTTTGGACAAGTTATGCAAGACAAATTTTTTTTCTGTTGTTTCTTGGTATCCTACTATATCCACATTTTACTGCTATTATCTTTTGTTATTCTTGTAGTATTCTCAAAGCCACTAATCCTTTCACTTGATATGCTAAATAAAAAAATGTTCTTTGTACTCGGTCTTTTATCCTAAATTGTTCCAAATAAGTATCAATGTTGATCTGTGCTAAAACCCAATTTTGCATTCTAAAGTCTCACTCTGCTCTACTAAAACGTCATATACAATTAAACACAAAAGCTACGTCTCTTTGGTCCCAAGGTACAGTTGTCCTGTGCCAATGTCTTTGTCTCAGCCACTTCATGGTCACTGCTTTACACCGCTCACACTGATGACCGTGTTTGCAGCAACCTTGCTGAAACATGGAAACTTCTCTCTGCAGGATAGCAGCTTCTGACCTTTCTGTACTAAGGATATCTTGAATATCCTGTGGCTGGGTTATTCTTTCAATATGTGGGTGGCACACCAAATGTATTGCAGCATGATGTGAAATCCACAGCCAAAAATGATTTTTCATGTGAGCTATAGCATCTGGGCACCAAATACTCTGTTCAGCCATGTCAGGGATTAATTACAGTTTACTTAAAACTCTATTTTGGAACTCAATAAAATGATTTAATCAAATTTAAGTATTTTTTTTAATTTTAATTTCAGGTCTCCTGGTGTCAAAATAATTTTCCAGTCTTTATTGTGTATGGGTCCTTTTACCCTTGAAGCATGAGTCTATCCTTTTTCTACCATTCGAACAGTGGTTTTGTCAGGGAGAATCCATTGTCCCTCTTTTAGACTTGCTCTTAGATTTTTCATGGCTACTACTTTTGTTAAAGAAAAGTGTAGTATTTGATTTTGTGTTCCTGCTTCCTGAAAAGTCATAATTACATTGCTGTTTTCCCTCAGGGCAGCTTTCTTAGCTTTATCCTCAGCTAAATTGTTTCTTCTTGTTCTAATGTTTCTCCCCCTCTGGTGTTCTTTCACATGAACCACTGCTATATTTTTTGGACTCTTCAAAGCTTTAAGAATTTGAATTATCAATCCTTGGTGCACTAATCCTTTTTTTTTTTTTTTTTTTTTTTTTTTTTTTTTTTGAGTGTTTATAAGTCTCCTTTCTTTCCAAATTTTTCTAAATGTGTGCACTACCCCAAAGGCATATTTTGAGTCAGTGTATATGGTCCCTTCTCGATCCTTTAATAACAGCAACGCACAGAAGAATGCATAGAGTTCAGAGGTTTGTGCTGACCAGGACGGGCTAAGGGGACCAGATTCTTTTACTTCCAGTTTTTCTCCATAAATTATGGCATACCCAGATTTCCTTTTCCATCTACCATACGGGATGTTCCATCTATAAATAATTTTTCTCCTGTTTTTAATTCTTGTTCTCTTAAATCTGGGTGGTTTTTTTATTTGTAAATCTATGACCTCTGTGCAATCATGTATTAATTCTTCCCCTGGGTCCCCTAAAGGAACTGAGTGGGTCTTTTTATATTTGTCACTCTCAGCATTAATTCAGAGGAGTCTATCAAGAGAGCCTCATATTTTAATATTCTGCTATCAGTTAACCATGTTTTGGCCTCTTTAGCAATGATATCCCTTATATTATGAGGGGTGTGTACACTTGCAGTGGTGCCCCAAATGTTACTTTTCGGGCTTCTTCTACTAACACAGCAGTGACTACCAGAGCTTGTAGGCATGTTGGCCAATTCTTACTAACTGGATCCAGTCATTTGGAGTAATATCATACTGGCTTTCAGCTTCCTGCCAAATCCTGAGTCAATACTTCATAAGATGTTTCATCAACTGTATTAACAAATAATTGAAAAGGCTTGTCTAAACTGGGAAGACTCAGTACAGAAGCTTGCAGTAGGACTACTTTATCTTGCTCAAATTCTTCCTGATCCCTTACGGTACATTTCAAGCGATTGGTAGATAATTTCTCCTGTAGAAATTTTACTTTTCTGCTAAACCCTTCTATCTCTTGCCTACAATAACCCCAAAGACTCAAAACTGGCTTTATTTCTCTTTTAGACTTTGGGAATCCCATGTTCAATATTCCTGGAACCCTTTCAGGATCTAGATTTTTCTTTTGCTTACTAATCCTATGACCTAAATACCACACTTCTGACTCTACAAACTGCAATTTTGACTTTGCTATCTTCATCCCGTTTTCTCCCAGAAATTTTAGAAGCTTAATAGTACCCCTTCTAGCTTCCTCTTCAGTTTCTCTTGCTACTAACAAATCATCTACATACTGTAGCATCTTAATTCCTTTGGGTAACTCAAAGGATTTCCAAAGATTTTCTAACACCCTCCCAAAATAATTCTGTGCCAAATTGTAAAACCTTGCAGTAGCACCGTTCACCTTAATTGTTCTCTCCTACCTGTATCTGGGTCCTCCTACTCAAAGGCAATCCCTTCTGCCCTCATGCACAGGGCAAGTTCAAAAGGCATCCTTTAAATCCACTACACTGTGCCAAATGTAATTGGGAGGTATCTGGCTTAGCTACTCCTGGAAAGCGGGTAATGGTTCTTTGATTTACCGCTCTGAGATCCTGCACTAGTCGGTAGCTACCATCAGGCTTCTTTACCAGCAGGATGGGGGTATTATGTGGTGACACACAGGACTCCAACACCCCCTGATGTACTCAGTTCTCAACTACCGGTTTCAATCCCTTCTGATCTTCCAGTGATATCGGATATTGTTTTACTCGAATGGGGATTTCTGGGTTTGGTATTTCAATGCTAATGGGCTGAATGTTTAATGTTCCTGCTTCACCAGTATACCACACAGTGTCGCTAATCTCGAAATTATCTTCTTCAGTTAGAGAACTGATTTTAAGTTTTCCTTCACAGGGTGTTATTTTAATCCCCAAGGCTATTATTAAGTCCCTTCCAAATAAATTATTATCAGCCTCTGGTATTCATACCAAATCATTCAATCTAAGTATTTCATCCGATTCAATCTGCACATCTTTAATTACAGGAACCGTAAAAATTTTTCCCTCAATCCTAATTATTGGGATATGTTCACAATGTACTTCACATCCCTGTGGTAGTTATCTTAACTGTCAACCTAGTAGCTTATGTATCCAACAGTAATGTGATTTCTTCATTTTGAGGACCTATTTTCAGTTTTATCAAGGGCTCTTCTAGGTGTTCAGTCCTCATTAAACAGAGCCCCTGACCCCCCTAGTCTACTTGAAACATATTCTCATCTCTTTCTACAGAATTTTTGGAGATGTCCCTTTTTGTGGCAATAAAAACAAGTGGGTCCTGTACCCCTGGAGGTGGGACAAGAAGTTTGTAAGTGTCCTTTCTGGTGACAGGAAAAACACATGGATCTCATATCCCCAGAGGTGGGACC
Organism: Tachycineta bicolor; assembly: GCA_025960845.1. Lineage (NCBI taxonomy): Eukaryota > Metazoa > Chordata > Aves > Passeriformes > Hirundinidae > Tachycineta > Tachycineta bicolor. The sequence continues at coordinate 17,102 of JANEHK010000601.1, read as the reverse complement.
TGCCTTTTTCTGTTGTTTGTTCTTTCCTGAGCGCTTCTCTGTATTCATGGTTGTGTTTGTTTCCTTGACTGCTGCAAATAAAATGTGTGGTTTTGTCTTTTGCCTCTCCTCATCTCTTCTCACAAGCACTTTATGTGCTTCTCCTAACAATCCCTGAAGCCCCCTATCCTGACAATTTTCTACTTTTTCCAGCTCTTCCTGATGTGCCCCCAGGCCTTAGCTACAAATTGTGTTTTCAAAAGGACCTGTCCTGCTGCAGTGTCAGGGTCTACACCTGAATATAACTGCAAGGCTTTTCTGAGTCTTTCTAACCAGTCTGCCAGGGCTTCATCCTTCCCTTGGTGCTCACTTCGAGCTTTCCTTATCTTCTACCCCTTGGGCACTGTTTCCCAGATTCCTCGGATAATCATCCACCAGAGATCACTCCCATTCTGCCTGTGTCTTTCATTCTGATTATTCCAACCTGGATCTTGCATCGGCCATTTCTGATCCCCCTGGTCTGGCTCCTGACATTCTCTATCCCAAACCCTCATCCTGAATGTCTAATCATTTCTCTTTCTTCCATGGTAAACAAGATTCCTAAGATAGACTGCAGTTCCACCCAGGTGTATATATTCGGCCCCAAGAACTGATCTAATCTCTCTTCCACTCCAAGAGGATCCTCTAGCCTGCCCATCTCCTCCTTAATCTCCCTAACATCCCCTGTGTTCAGGAGAACACTCACATCACCAATAGTTCTCAGTTCTGGCTTTGCCATTGGAACTTTTCTAAACGGGTATAGTCCATCTTCCATTTTTACTTCCCCATCCCCATCATCACTTCTCCCTGTCCCCCATTTCTAATTCTATGTGCTACTGGCTCCTCCTGAATAGAGGGTGTGTTTGCATTTACAGGAGGACCCTTGGGGGCTTGGGGTTGAATGGGCTGATGAGGTTGCCTATAAGGGGGTGGGAGGTGATCTAACGGATCCTAGGGCTCGTGTCTGTCTTTTTTGGCTGATTGCCCTCTAGTTTGTAAAGGATAGAATGGAAAACCCTTGATTCCTTGCCTTTGTGTGCCAAATTCACCCTTTCCTCTGGGAAGCCACAGAGCAGCATATTCGCTTTCTTCCTGAATAAAAGTTTTGTTTGAATTCACATACAAATTCAAAGCCAGGCAAATCCAATCTTCAAACAGTCCAAACTTTGGCCAATATAAATTATCTTTCCAGATAATTTCCTTTGTTCTTTCAAACATACAATAATTAATCATTTTCTGCTTATTTTTCCTCTTCAGGATTCCCATGCATCTCAGAATCGTAACATCATCCCCAGTGGACTGTCCTGAGGGATGCTCCCCTTCTGAGGACCCCCCTCACAGTTCCCAGGTATACCAGGCTCTTGTGAATTTCCTTCCTAATTCACAGCCCCTGGGTCTAAGGACTTACTTTTGTTTGGACCCATTTTTGGTGGCAAAAAACCAAGAAATCCCTGGTACCAGGAAAATTTTGGTCTCCGTCACTCACTTTGTGGTTCAATCCTCTACCTTATTATTTTGTTGCACTGTCTTGTTTTTTACCCACTGTTTACCTCATGACTAATTCCAATCTTTCTCCCAATCTGTCTTCCCTGACTACATCCTTCTAGCCACTTCCCCTCGCAATCCCTCTTAGACTTGTACTAAAGTTAGCAACTATTTCCTTCTAAAAGAAAATGGAACTTGACTCAGTTGTTCCCCTCCTTATTCACCTCACCCAGTGATCAGATCGCTCCCTTCTCCTCGAGGACCTTCCCCTGGGTTCTCAGGCTGGGACCCTCCGTGCCAGTCCCTCCCAGGGAACCTCACTCATTCTCTCTTTTGGCTTCCCTCCTTTCCCAGCCGGTCTCCTCACAGAGAGCTGAAAACGCGGTACTGGGAGGTTCGGACTTGCTTCTGGGGTCTGGGCTATCAGCCCCAATTTTAGATATTCTGCACACACACAAACGTACAGCTGCCCGCCTGCCCAACACCGTGGTACTTACACAGTCTGTTTTCCCACACGGTTCTTGTGCACAAGACGTTTTACAGGCACCTTTACCTTTAGCCAGCACTCCAATGGGAGCTTTTATGAATGCCTCCTATTGCTAGCTTCTTTTTCTTATGCATTATCGTAATTGGAAGTCCTTCTCCAAGGGAGCCTGGTCTAAGCTCGGGACCACCTTAAAAGAGCTGGTGGGGAGCTCTGTAGTGGTGTGGGATTTTCTTTTGGTTTTATTGTATGTGCTATTAATTTATGGTTTGTTCTATGTATCCCAGTTTGTTCCCCCTAATGATCTTTTCCTGCTCTACTCCCCTCCAACCGTTATATCTCAGTCCCCCTCTCCCACCTCCTCTGGGGTCTGCATGTCATCTTGGGGCCTTCCCCTGGAGCTAGAAAGTTCTTCCAAGGGCATCGAGTGATAGGTCAGATCCAGAGGGGTTCCCTCCTCATCATTCATGTATGGTTTATGAAAATAACATTCATCCATGTGACGCCTCCCCGGTGATCCCTGATTTGCTCACCCACTGCCTCTTCTCCTGGTTCCACTCCCAGATAAAAGCTGCTGGCAAGCAGCCTGGGGGTCTCTGCCTAGGCAGTTACCTGGAGCTCAGGAGGTCCCACGCTGGGGCTCCAATTAAATCTTGTGACCTCTTCAGCGGAATCTGCATTTCTGTCTCCACTGTCGTTGCCTTGCACCACCTGTGCCTGCTGCCGGGGTCGTGTGGGATCCAAGGCCCCACAGGATGGGGTTAGCTGGCACGGCCAGCTGTCCGTACCTTTCCAAACCACGGTGCCTGAGCTAGCCCAGGTGTGCATGGAGACCATGCTTAAGGAACCGCAACATCCTTCTTTTATTTTCATTTCTTGCCTGATGCTAGCATTTGAATTGGAGTATTTTGGCAACAGTTGGTCCTTTTCAGTGCTCCTCATTTCAGCTCAGTCCATTTGGTCTCAATCATTCCGGTTCCAAATATTCTCGGTTGTTTTCATTTGCACTGTTTCTCATCATATCTCCTTTCCTGAGCATTTGTTAGACTTTGTTCCCTGTTTTCAAGATTTCATTTCCTTTCCCAAAAGGAAGACTTTCCAAAGGGAATGAAATCTTGCCATTTCAATAAAGATTAATTGGGCAAGCTTCTGTCCCTTTCCCTGTACTTCTTGTCATACCATCCATTTTGTGCTTTTCACGTGTTTTCAAATTTTTTCCTTTTTTCGTTTTATGTTTGCATTTCTTCCATTTCTCTTCCTCTCCTTCCTTTACTTCCATTTCTTGCCTGATTACAGCATTTGAATTGGAGTATGTTTGCCAAGTATTTTTCCTTTTCATTGCCCCTCATTTCATCTACGTCCATTTGGTCACAATCACTCCAGTTCCAATTTTTTCCTTTTTGTATTTATTTGCATTGTTTCACATCGTATCTCCTTACCTGAGCATCTGTTAAATTTTTTCAATTGCTTGCCCTGCACTTCCTATCATCCCGTTTACTTTCTGTTTTTCACGTGCTTTCAAAATTTTCCCATTTTCATTTTAAGCTTGCATTTCTTTAATTTCTTTACCTCTCCTTCTTCCGTTTCATTTTCTTGCCTGATTGCAGCATTTGAATTGGCATATGTTTGGCAAGTGTTGGTCCTTTTCAGTGCCCCTCATTTCAGCTCAGTCCATTTGGTCTCAATAACTCCGGTTCCAAATTATCTCGTTAGTTTTCATTCGCATTGTTTCTTATCATATCCCCTTTCCTTAGTGTTTGTTAGACTTTGTTCCCTGTTTTCAAGATTTCAATGACGATTAAATGGACAAGCTTCACTCCCTTTCCCTGCACTTCTTGTCATCCCATCCACTTTGTGCTTTTTACGTATTTTCAAATTTTTCATTTTAAGCTTGCATTTCTTCAATTTAATTTTCTCTCCTTCTTTTATTTATATTTTGTACCAGGTGTCAACAGTTGAATTGGGTTATTTTGACAAGTGTTGGTCCTTTTCAGTGCCCCTCATTTCAGCTCAGTCCATTTGTTTGCAATCACTCCTGTTCCAAATTATTTTGGTTGTTTTCATTTGCATTGTTTCACATCATATCTCTATTCCTGAGCGTTTGTTAGACTTTGTTCTCTGTATTCAAGATTTCATTCTCCTTTCCTGAAAGGTAGACCTTGCTTTGGGAAAGGGAATGAAATCTTGTGATTTCAATGAAATTAACTGGGCAGGTTTCCATCCTATTCCCTGCACTTCTTGTCATCCCATTCACTTTTTGCTTTTCATGGGCTTTCAAAATTTCCCCTTTTTCATTTTAAGCTTGCATTTCTTCAATTTAATTTCCACTTCTTCCTTCCTTTATTTACACTTCTCACGTGGTTGCAGCATTTGAATGAGAGTACTTTTGGTAAGTGTTGGTCCTTTTCAGTGCCCTTCATTTCATCTCAGTCTATTTGGTCTAAATCACTCCCATTCCCAGTTTTCTCCTTTTTTTTTTTTTTTTTTTTTTTTTAAATTTGCACTATTTCCAGTCATATTTCTATTCCTGAGCGATTGTTTGACTTGTTTTCTGTTTTCAAAATTTCAATGAGTGTTACTTGGTGTGGTGGTTTCAGGCAGATTTTGGGAGAAATCCTTCCAAGGGGCCCCCCTTCCGTCCCCCAACCGGTTCGGGAAAAGTCTTCCTCCGAGAGAAGTGGAAAAAACCTGTTTATTAAACAGGCAAAGCACTCCCAGCACAATACTCAATGACAAGGGCTTTGTGCTGCTTATGGAGGGATAACAAACTTAAAGAAAGTCTCTCCTCTTGAAGATAGTCACTGTGCTCCACCGCTCTGTCTCTACTGGCGTTGGGAGAAAAGGAGATGTGCAGGGCTGGTCTTGGTGGGGTGGGTCCCCTGTAGAGGCCCCCGGTGCTTCCCCAGGTCCTTAGTACAGAGAGGTTAGAACAGTTCCAAGGAGAGGGCAAAAAAGGAAAAAAAGGAAAGGAAAAAAAAGGAAAAAAAAGCAAAAGCAAAAAAAAAGCAAAAAAGCTTCAGCTCTTCTACAGCGTCTAACTACGCTAGCACTAAACTAACTAGCTGCCATGGAAAAAAACAACAGAGCTTCTTCAGTCTCGCCGGGTTCCAACTCTCTCCCAACTTCAAGGTCACTCCGATGAGCAGAGTTTTCCTGGGGAAAACAAACCACGCTTGCCCTCCCCCCTGCACCCAACAGACGATTGGGGATACACAGTCACCCCAGGACATCTTCCACCTCTTGTCCCCATATCGTCGACTTACATACAGAACCAATATATATTCCACATAAAACTTCCATCCAGTCTCCCCACAAAAAAAAAGAAAAAAAAGAAAAAAAAGAAAAAAAAGAAAAAAAAGAAAAAAAAAAGAAAAAAAATACAAGCAGTACCTGTCATGCTCCTGTCACATTCCACACTAAGCCACTGAATCCAGGCCCCAGGCTGCAGGGCAGCAGGATTCCTCTCTCACTTACTCATACCTTCAACACTTGCTCATTCTTTCAACACTTAACATATACCCTCTCACTTACACATTTCCTTCTATTTCATTCTGCCTGGTTTAATGTACAGACAATGGCAATAACATTCAGCAGACAGTGATGTTTATAAATGATTCTCACCCAACAATCAGATCTCCCTGAGGTACACATCGTGTGGTTCCATCTTTCTGCACTATCCACCATGTGCAACCTGGTCCGTGAGCAAAGACAACCCCACAAATGAGTTTGTCTGTACTTGAGGCAGACCTGATCCACACTGTCTTCCCTAACAGACCTCTGACATGCACCACTGGGACTTTATCTCCATCTGTTGTATGCAGAGGCTCAGCCTGGGTGGGTCCTGCTCGGTTGGTGGAGCCTCGGGTGTTGACCAACCAGGTGGCCTTTGCCAAATGCTGCTCACAATTCTTGAAAGATCCTCCCCTCAATGCTTTCAACTGGGTTTTTAACAATGCATTGTGTCTCTCCACTTTGCCTGCAGCAGGTGCATGGTAGGGAATATGGTACACCCACTCAATGCCATGTTCCCTAGCCCAGGTGTTAATAAGGCTGTTCTTGAAATGAGTCCCGTTGTCTGACTCAATCCTCTCAGGGGTACCATGTCTCCACAGGATTTGCTTTTCAAGGCCCAGGATGGTGTTCCAGGCAGTAGCGTGGGGCACAGGGTAGGTCTCCAACCACCCCGTGGTGGCTTCCACCATTGTGAGCACATAGCGCTTGCCTTGGCGGGTTTGGGGAAGGGTGATGTAGTCAATCTGCCAGGCTTCCCCGTACTTATACTTGGACCATCGCCCGCCATACCATAGGGGCTTCACCCGCTTGGCCTGCTTGATGCCAGCACACGTCTCACAGTCATGGATAACCTGAGAAATACTGTCCATGGTTAGATCTACCCCTCGGTCTCGTGCCTACTTATAGGTGGCGTCTCTACCCTGATGGCCTGAGGCATCATGGGCCCATCGAGCTAAAAACAACTCTCCCTTGAGTTCCAATCTAAATCAATCTTTGAAACTTCTATTTTTGCTGCCCGATCTACCTGCTCATGGTTTCAATGCTCCTCATTAGCTCTACTCTTGGGGATGTGGGCATCTATGTGGCAGACTTTCACAGGTAGTCTCCCTACCCTGGTAGCAATGTCTTTCCACTCCTCAGCAGCCCAAACTGGTTTCCCTCCACACTGCCAATTAGCCTCTTTCCACCTCCTCAGCCATCCCCACAGAGCATTGGCTACCATCCATGAATCGGTATAGAGGTAGAGCCACAGCCACCCCTCTCTTTCAGCAATATCCAAGGCCAATTGAACAGCCTTGAGTTCTGCAAGTTGACTTGATCCACCCTCTCCTTCAGTGGCCTCAGCAACCTGTCGTGTGGGGCTCCACATGGCTGCTCTCCACTTCCGGTTCATCCCTACAATACGACAGGAACCGTCAGTGAAAAGGGCATAATGCGTCTCCACTGCTGGCAATTGGTTGTATGGTGGAGGCTCCTCAGCCCGTGTCACTTGCTCTTGTTCTTCATCTGTGAGGCCAAAATTTTCACTCTCAGGCCAGTTGGTAATTATTTCCAAAATCCCAGGGCGATTCAGTTGACCCATACGGGCGCGCTGCGTAATAAGAGCAATCCACTTGCTCCATGTGGCATCAGTGGCATGATGGGTGGAGGGGACCTTCCCTTTAAACATCCACCCCAGCACAGGCAGTCGGGGTGCCAGGCACCTCTGTACCAGTCACCTCCGAGGCGGCTTGAACTCCTTCATAGGCTGCTAAGATTTCCTTTCTGTTGGAGTGTAGTTGGCTTCTGTGGAGAGTTTGTCTGAGGCATGGTTGCAGAGCAAGGGCCATGATCAGATGAAATTTGTTAAGGCTTAGCAGAAAACATGCAGGACGACGTGACAAACAGCAGGGATACTGTGTCCTTGTATAAAAGAAGTTACAATAATAAGGATGTTGATCAGCAAAAAATCATGCAGCTGTAACTGCAAGGCTGACCACAGAAAAAGCACGCATTGTGAAATAGCAAACCAATTAGGAGCTATAATTTTGTAATATGCATGAGCTAATTAATTGCACTATATCTATATGCGAGCACGGTAATAAAGCTGAGACTTGTTGATCATGATAGCATGAGGCTCGTCTCCCGTTCTTCTACAAATGGTGACCCCTGGACGTGATAGCACGGTGGGACGTGATACCACGGCGAGAAGCAACGTAGGGTTCGGGTCCTGCAAGCAGAGGGACGGCTACAGAGCATTACCGAGGAGCTCCGTGCCCTGAGCGACCACAGAGGTGGGCTTGGCCGATACGTGCTGCTGAGACCTTGGGAGGCTGCAACAGCGCTGACGTGAGTATGGATAGGCAAGCAGGATACGATTTATTTACAGCGTTGCTGCAAAAGCGGCAGGTTAAAGGGATAGATTTAAATAAAGAACTACCAGACCTTTTAAAGTTCGCTTACTCTCAAGGTTTCTTTATTAACCCTCATACTGTCCATGAATTGTCTGAATGGAGGCGGTTCGGGGATAAGCTATGGGAACTCACGTTAGATGATGATAAGGCGGCGAAAAAGATGAGTAAACTTTGGAGGATAGTTCACAATGAGTTACTTTTGTATCAGGCAGAGAAAAGGGCAGCACGGGAAGTGGTTACGGCTCAGGAAAAGAATCAAAAGTATGATCCCCAGTGGGGCACTAGTACCCCTAATCCCCCCGTATTCACGACAGTT
>JANEHK010000600.1:0-21264 GCA_025960845.1 Tachycineta bicolor | reverse complement strand
AGCTCAGGTAGGTGCTAGAGAAGCCCTTGGACAAGATGAAAGGGAGAACAAAACAGGATAAAACCTCCAAGCACAGAAGGAGCAGAGCAAGAAAGAAGATCAGAGCACAGTGATGGATTCAGGTCCAGCTTCTTGGAAAATGGCCTGGCTCAGGCTGTGAGGGAAGAAGAGAAGTAACTTCAAAAGCTCCTAACAATGTCCCCAGTGTTGCACAGATGCTTGTAGCAAGGGGCTGTGTCATCCCTTTGCCCTAGGACTTGGAGCAAGAATGCTGAAAGTGCCGACAGCCCGAGGGCTTGGCACCCCATAGGCCACTTCCTCAGGAACAGCTTACACCTTCCTTCCCCAAAAACCCCTTTCCTTCCTTCGGCTGGAGCCTGCGCAGTTCCCTCACCTGCTGTGCAGCAGCTCCTCTTCCAGCTTGCTGCTGATGTCAGGCCTTGCCGTCAAGCTGCCGCCACCGGCAGCCTTATGGCAATTGCAGAGAAGCCCGGGAGGCTGTGTTGTACCCGAAGCATCATCAAAGGCTTCCCCAAAAGGAGCCCGTACAGGCTCCACACATCCAAAACACTGAACAGAATCACCGAAGCCCTCAGCACACAGCTTCCCTTACTCTTGCAGGAACACACAAGCCTCCCCGAGAGAGAGACACACCCCTGCGTGCAGACCAGACCAGCTGGGCCGGTTCCTGGGAACCCCGGGGAGACGGGAATACCCACGCTGCGCTGGGAGCGGCACCTTCCGCTTGCACGTCCTCCGCAGTGGTATCCAAAAGGAGCGGCAGGGCTGGAGGCGAGGCGATCCCTTCAGCCTTCAGCCTTCAGCCTTGAGCCTTCCTTGTGCTTCAAAAAAGGCATTCCAGGAGGTGATCCGTCACCTGCCCTGAGCATTTCAAACATCCGTGCCGTTGGCAAGTCACAAGAAGCCTTCATTCCCTGAGGAAAAGAACACACCACATGCTGGGACAGCAAATGGCAAGAGGAAAGAAGCCTTTCAGGGATCAGACACCCCCAGGAAAAAACAGAGAAACAAAACGGCCAAACAAAAGGGAGGACAACAAGTGCAGCCTGCAAGAAAGCCACAGCAAGAGAAAATGAAGACGTCTCTCAGCAAGAACAGAGTAGGCAGCAAGATCAAGTCCTGCTCTCATCCTTCACACAAGAAAACAAAGTGGGCCTGCCTCACACGACGACCAAGGGGTGGGCGGTGGGGGAAAAGCACCCAAGAAACCCCAAAACCCACCAAGGGAAAGGAGGGCCCACGGTCACGGCATGGCTCCTGCACCCAGCACTGTAGCATGACCACGACGCAAGCCAGCTGGGCGCATCCTGCACGTGGAGCACGTGCAAAGCCAAATCGCACGCTGCCAAAACCCCTTAGCTGAAGTAGGACACAAAGGAAAAGGAGAAATGATAATAAAAATAGTAATAATAAAAACAATAGTAATGGTAGTCATGAATGTAGTAGTAGTAGTAGTAGTAGTAGTAGTAGTAGTAGTAGTAAAGGATTAAAAAGCAGAACGAGTCATAGTAATTAAAGTAGCAATACTAATAGGAAGGATAGTGGTAGCACTACTAGGAATCAGTAGTAGTAGTAGTAGTAGTAGTAGTAGTAGTAGTAACGTAGTGGTGAAGTGATGGGTTTGAAGTAATAATCACGACATGTAAAGTAATGGTAATGTTAGATACTGTAAAGCAGTAGTAGTAGTAGTAGTATAAGTATAGGAGTATTAATAATTGTTACAAGTATAGCTGTATAATTGTACATTTTACAAGTGAATATAAAAGTAATTGTAGGTAGGACATATGTGTATATGTAAGTGAATACAACATACATCGTTATATATAGAAGTATATACTTATTATGGAAATTGCAGAGGTAATGTACAACCAATGAATAGATAGAACCAGTAATAATGTCTTACAGAATGAGTGGTAGTGATGATAACTTCTGTAATAAGAAACTGTAAATAGAGGAAGTGCTGGCTGAGTAGTTGAAAAGTAAACAGATACTAATAGTAGTAGGAAGAAAAGATAAATGAAAAGTTACTGTAAAAATTTGGCATAGGAACAAACACAACACCGAGACTGATATAGGTAATAAGAAGCAATAGTAACAACAGGACGAATGCATAGCAGGAATAATGAAAGTATTTATAAATAACAGTAATCGTAGTCATGTTTAAAAGCAATTGCAGAAATAATCGGAATGGTAATGAAGAGATAGTCCTAAAAGTAGGACTAATAACATTAGCAGTGAAACGACAAAAAGCAGGAATAGTAATCGTAATGATCCAAAACACAGCCCTGGCTGCAAATTCAGTAATCAGCAGCCCATGCACGCAGAACCCTGTCAGGCCTAGATCAGTGACACCTGACAGCACCCCAGAAGGGAGTGCTGCATAGATCCCAAATTCTCCACGCAACACAGTCATGTCCTAGCTCAGCTGCAAGGAAATATCCTGTGGACGAGGAGCAGCAAGGCATGGCCAACCCACATGGCCGTGTCTCCTTGCTCAGGTGGAATGCAAATGTGTACACTGTCAGTCAACTTTTCAGTGAGAAAAGAAAGGTAGGGCAGGTCAGCCGCTGCAGAATAAAGCAAGAAACCCTACGTTACAGGGACTCCTGCAGTGCTAGGAGACGGAACTGTAAGGAAAAGGGAGACGTTCACCAAGTCATGGTGCTTTTATCACTTGGCAGCACGGACAGAAACCATATCAACCCTCATGTCGCGTGATCAATCCGGAGAAGCGTAAGCACAAGCACTTGGCAGCAACAGAAACACGACAACTCACCAGGCAGTGCAGAATCTCAGACAAACTTTGACCACGGAGCTGTCCGTACATTTTTCTTTTAGAAGAAAGGAGGACATATGTCTGCAAGGGGAAAAAAGAGAAAAAGATGAGAGGCCACGTACAAGTCCTAATGTCACCTACAAGGAGAGCTGGAATGGCAGCATTGCTCACATCTTAGCTGCTCCCTGCATCCACTTGGAAGAGCGTGCAGCACCTGCAGGCAATCTCCTCGCTTCACAAGTAGCAGAGACGCACGAGGTGTGTGGACGAGCAAACCTAGAGAGGAGCGCTGTGGCCTGCATGATTTTCTCCCCTCCAAACCGCAACGGGGACTTTTTCCCCAAGCTGCTGAAAATTCCCGTTTTGAACCGTGCAGGAGACCACGCCTTTGCACTGAAATGGGAACAAACCCTAAATGGTAACCTAAGATGTTTGCCCCTAAGTTGTTGAGGAACACAGACACCTAGACATTAGCAACAGGAAGGACTTGTGGCTCTTGCAGTAGGTCCTCTAAGAAATCCCAAAATCACTTCTTTTTACAAAGAAGGTCCTGCGGCTCCCCCCTTTTCTCACAGCAGCATTTCTACTCACTAGAGTGCACTCAGGAGGCCAACTGACCCAATACAATGCCTCTCCAGCACATTTTTGTACAGTCTTTCTTATGTCTACAGCCACCACACTGATCTGCTTTTCTACGATCAACAGCAGACACAGCAAGATACAGAGTCCTCCCTTTGCATTTTTCCCAGCAGCAAGTAATATGCAACAGAACGGCCCCCCCATGTGTGGCAGCGCTCCAGACCGGATCCCAGCAGCACTGCCCCTACTTCCTTCCACGGGCAGAAGCTGGGCTGCTGAAATAGCAAGTGTAATGCATCTCCAGCAGCAGCCATACCTTTGCAGAACAGGTAAAACAACTTATAAACATTCAGCCTTCGACTTGCTTCTGCTAAGCTGAATCTCAGCATTCAAGACCGTGACTATGTCCCTCTCCCAAGAGACTCGTTGAACTGGGATGCTCCCGACAGCACCCTATCTCTTCCACACATCCCCAGTGTCCAGGTCGCTAAGTAAGCCTGCAGCAGAAGACACTGCTTCGTGCCTAAGCTCTGCTTTTGTCCACCACAGTTCCCAAAGGAAACCAGATCCGATCCGCAACGGAAGCATTTTACAGAATGCTGCATGGAGAAAGAAATGGCTTGGAAGAAGGAAATCCCTTGTATTCCTATGGAAGGGATAGGTGGAATGGGAAGTGAGGAGCAAGTCTGAGAAATGGACAATCCAGAAGCCAATGCTTGACCTGTCTACATGCTTCAATCCAGACTGCCTCTTCTCTTACTGGCAGGCATCCCCACTTGCCTCCAGATAAGTAGTCAGAAAGTCAGAAGTCCATAGGACACCGGCTGTAGACACACCGATCACACTAGTATGCATCAGCTATACCCACGATGCTGTGTGTGTGTGTGTTAGGAACAGAAATAGCGTAAGCCTCATGAGAAACACAACTGGAAATTCTGAAATGATTTCAAATGTTTCTACAGCCTGCCTCTCATCTCCCTGGGATGCTTTGCCTCCCTTCACACATGAACTTCCACTGCTGCAACTGCTCTCAGGAACCGCAAGCTGTCGTGGCCGGGATTCCGCAGGACCCTCCGGAATAAAATAAAGAAAGAAATAGCAACCTGCTCTTGCCACCAGCAGTTCATTGCAGTCCCCAGGAAACCTTCAGAGATAGTCCCTGATGGTGTGTAGGACAATTCCTGCCTAGCCAAAATCCCAGCCCTCTTCCTAGATGCACAGGGTTCTCATGAGAACATGTCACAGCTGGCGAGACTTTTGTTTTTAAGTTCTAAAAAATGTGAAATTATTCTACAGATTAATACCAGGGAATTGCTTTCAAGGAGACGCAGACCCATCAGAAACATACAATAGCAGCTTCTATTGTGACCACTGAAATCGTTGGCTGTGACTTTGGGAAGTAGCATAGGAAACCCTGTGATTTTCTCTAAGTGGGTGCTACTTTCGTTTTCCTTTCAATAGCGAGAGACAGGTAACATCGAGGTAGGCCACCTGCTCCCCCCTTTTGGGGGGAGAGCTGGCCTGAGGCCCAGCCAGAATCTATCAGATCCCAGGTGAAGGGCAATGGGAAGGAAAGGTTGCGGTTTCTTAACATCTAGTTTCTTCATAGTCCTTTCTAACACCAAGAGATCTCTGCTGGGCCATGGTAAGACGTAGGGATAGCCTTTGGGCTACAGGCAGCCCAACTCACACGGAGGGGTGGGCTGAGAAGGCATGGATGATCCTGCCTTGCTTTTTGGGATTCTACACTGGCCGCGTGCTGCAGGGTCTGATGTGTCTGTGACTGCTTCCTGCCTCACCTGCACGTCCTTCAGCATCTAACACCTCGAGCCACAGAGGGAAAAACAAAGACTGCAAGCAGATGGAAGTCTTTCTGAACAGCAAAAAGCTTTCAGAACTCAGCTCTTCTCTCAGAGAATAAGAAAAGGAAGAGTGAACATAGAGAACATCAGGATGAAGTCAGTCAAGCAGGAGCAAAAAGATGATTGGAGCAAGGAGTGGAAGATTGAGTTACTGTATTGTTATTTGGGCCATGGAAATGAACTTGATCTTGAGGTCATTCCTAAGAATGCATGGGAAAGATAGGAAGTTAGGCAGAGGTTTGTTTGAATTTCTGTGTCAATAGAAGCAAAGGTGTCTGTGATGAAGTAAGGAATAGCCTATAAGATGCGGCAGCACAAGAAGTAAAGAGGAGAAGCCCCCTGCACCCGCCAATGAAGAAGTCAGAAGATACGCTTGTACTTAGAAAGGAAGAATCCTTTTCTTTAGAGTTACTCCTCTATAAAAAGGGACACCCCAGGATGCAAAAGTAGGAGACCTAGGACCCAGAAACAGGTTAGGAAACTGCTCCTAGACATCACAAAAGCAAGTTTCTGTGGCCAGTTGCTTTTGGGACAGGTTTAAATCCACAAGAGCACTGTACGAAGTGGTCCATAGGACCCACAACTCAAAGGAGCAGTGTTCCCCTAAGGAATGGACCAAGGAGTAGGATCAAGCAGTGAAACGGACAGAAATGTACAAGCTCTGTTTCTCTACCTTGTTTCGTAAGGAAGGAAACATTTTGCAAAGGGAGTGAAAGGGAAAAGTGGTTGTTGATGTCTCATTCCACTGTCTTGGTTTTCAAGCTTTTTTTAATTCCTACTCTGTGACTGGATGTACATGAAGTATTTGTGTCTTTGAAAGTGAAGCCTGCTTTGGATTTCTCCTAGTGTCTCTCCCACAGAAGGAGTAAGGAGTAAGACCAAAGGTTAGTAAATGCGAAAGCACAAGATTCATGATAGTTTCTACGTGGGGTAATCTTAAAAGGATGACAGAAGAGGACGTGAGAAATCAGCATGAGCAACAGTTCTGACTAGCACCTCCCTCTGGAATCCAGAGGTACTCAACTCTAATGCCTCAGAGAGGAGAGGAAAATGGCTGGACTTGACCGAGAAAGGCAGGATTCCTGCTGATGTCTGCACTTGAGCAAGACAGGCAGGATCATTGCAGTCTAGGAGCAGTCCTAAACCTCACACTGAAGTCATTCAGCAGCTCTAGACTCCTGTCATGGCCTCTCAAGAACACCAAAGGCCACTCTTCAGAGCAAAGCACCAGAAAGTCACCGCAAAGCAAACGTGAGACTGCAACTCCTGTATTAGTAAAACAGTTTACAGAACTCCATGAGCCACCAGAAGGACAGAGGCAGCAGTGCTGAAAACATCCTGTGTTCTCCTAGTGGTGCACATCCACATTCAGATGCATCAAACCAAGTGTTTTCTTTTTCTACAGGGAAAGTCATCAAGACTCAACAGCTGCTCTTGGAAAGTCTCTCCTAACCCCCAGCTGTGTGGCTTTAGAATCCATTGCCCTCAGCAGGACTTCATGTCCTGGACAGACTCAGAAAGTCACATCCCAGACATCAACTGGGAAAGCGTTCAGTACGTGTCAATGTAGTTTATCCTGTCTTGATAGTGCACCTTCTGCACCGAAACATGCTCCTGGGCAAAAAAGAGATAGGTTGAACCTCGACATACCTCATGATAGCATGCAAGGATTCCTCCTGTAGCCAGCGTTTAAGATCGCAGAGGTGACTGATGATGCCTTGAATAAGGTGGAAGACAGCAGGACCCTGTGCAGAACAGTGATGTGTACATGAGATCCAGAAGCAGAAAGGATCCTTTCAGTCAAGCCTGAGAAGCCACCCACAGAAAACCACCTCCTTTGCACCCCAAATATACAGACTGAAAGCACCCCATTTTTGAAACCAGCTGCACACAGGCAGCCAAACCTAGCCAGGACTATTGGGCTGGCAGGGGGAAACCCAGCCAAGCAGCAGGCTGGACACTCCACCCCAGATGTGCTCCTTGCCATACCCAGATGCACTTTCTTAGTCTTCCTACCGGGTCCCAAGCCAACTTAAAAAACTTCCTGAGTAAGAAAGCAAGCCTTCAGTTCATAGAACTGCTTCCCATCTAGCCTGAAATCACTTCAAAATTGTCTGTCCCACAGCTTTGACATAGCTTTGGCACATTTCCTGCACAGATAGGAATTGGGTGCCATCGGGTGGCTAGCTCTGCTTGAACAAAGCTCGGCTAGACAAGCAAAGCCCTGGAGTCATTGCAGCCTTGCAGACAAGGACATAGCAAGCTTTGAATAGCGTAGGAGAGGCTGCGCATGGAATGAGCAACGTAGGGGGGTTAATGCCTCTTTTATTCCTACCTGCTTCACCAGAAAGTACTACCGTGGATGTATTTCAGTGTCCCACAGCCAAGAAAACCTCCCAAAGCATTCAGAGAAGCTGCATTGCCTCAGCTGGAAGGGCAGGCAACTGTGCTGGCAGGGCTAAAGGGGAGCTACGCAAAACACCTCCTGAGCCCGTGCTAGTCAGACGCAGAAAAGCAAATGGAAAAGGCGATGCTTTAGAACCTGCCTTCCGGTGGGAGTTCATCGGGTCCCACTCAGCAACCTCACACAGGGAGGAGGCAAAAGTTGGACAGCAACACTGCCTGTCAAACACGGTTACTGAGTGTGAATAGAGACAGACCAAAGACTGTACCCCCGTGGACACACCCGCTCCAGGTGCTATGGAATGCATCCAGCCTCCAACAACCGTTGTCGGTTCTTCTGACAGAAGCTCCCTAGGCATTCAATGGCCTTCCTGGGAAGTTCAGGCAACACAAGATCTCAGCCAGTGCCACCATGTCTCTGGCTCTGGGAGCACCATGGCCACATCACTCACTTGGCACTTCCCCTTCACCGTGTCAGGAAGGAGGACGTGAGTGAGGAGCAGCACAGCTGTGTGCCTCACACTCAGGCAGGGGTCCTGCAACATAACAGGAGCAAACAGTGTCTGCAGCAAGCAGCAGGGGAGTATCTCTGAGTGTCTGAGACAGACTCCTGTGAAGCCAGAACTGTCTCCCTGCAACAGCATCCTGACAAAAGCTTTCCTGGATGATTGTCCCATTCGGAGGCCTCAGTGTTAGCCTTGAACAGGGTTGGGATCACATCTGTCCTCTCACAACCACGAGCATAGGGTTACCTGGCATAGAGCTGCAATGACCAAGGGTCCACCGGCTCAAGGAAGCAGATGGCTACATCTCCTGCTGTAACAAGGAGGTTGCATCTCACATCATGCAGGGAGGACTTCCCCATCTTCGTGAATGGCAGACACGAGCAGGACTCGGACAAGTCGGAGCTGAGGAGGCAGACTGTGAGCAAAAACAGACAGAGAACAAAATGACACGTCTCACACAGCAGAGGAAAAAAACAGGTTTCAAACAAGTCCTCTAGGAACACTCCTCTGGGTTTCTCCCTTCCTGGGGAAAAGAAGAGTAACATTGGATAGTGCATTGAAGACAAGGATGGCTGGGACCAGAACTCGGGCATGACTGACCAGTACTTGGCCATGCAAGCTTTGCCAGGAGCAAGAGCTGCATGAGCCGACACCAGCCAGTTGCTGTGGACTCCAGGGTTGCTGCACATCTTCAGCCCCCACCAGTGAAATGAAGGCAGAAAACAGGTGCTTGCTGGGCAGTGAGGAAAAAGACAGTGAGCAGAAGAACAGTGCTTGTGCATCCTGATTGGAAAGCAAGGACTGGATCCATCCCACAGCTGCTACAAACTGGGGTGGCTTTGCAAAGGGGTCCGATGGCCTTCATGACACAAGAAGCACCTCCGCAACAGCAAAGCCAAGAAACAGCCTGCATGGAAACAGAGGGCATGCAGAAGGACAGCCATTCCTTCCAAAGGAAACAGCCTTTCTCCTGCATGACCTGACACCCACTGGACCTGCTCTTTCACACATGCACCCAGCCAGTCTCTCTCTGTGTTAGCAGTCCCAGGATCACCGAGAAGTTCTGCCTCACAAAGACTGCAGAGAAGCTCAGGCTCAGTGTCAGCAAGCACTCCTGCAAGGAGCTCTCCTGCCCTGTGCTCTCCTTCCCAGGGCTCTAGGCAGGGAGGAGATGGGAAGGAAGATGGCAGTCACAACAAACTGTTTCTTCAGAGCCTTCTATTCTCTCAGGTGCGAGGTACAGGCCTGTTACCAGCTGCACAGGGAGAGCAGAGAATACACCAGACACAGTGGAGTAACCCACTATCCCCCAAAGACGGAATGAAGCTGGGAGGGCTAGGCTGTCATTTGCCGGTACGCACGCTAAGCAACACCAAGCACAGGATCACAGCGGTAGGCTGTAAGCAACCGCAGACACTCATCAGTTGCACCCATCCTACTACTGCAGGATCCTTCTACAACACATGGGACAACATTGTGTCCACACGGTTCTGGAGGAGCGCAAGTGGCGAACACGCCACAACCTCTCGGGACGACCTGTTGTGGTGATTGCTCCCCCTCACACACAATAGATTCATCCTATCCACCTGGAACTTCCTGCAGCATGACTTGCTGCCCATAAGCTCGTGTCCCAAGCCTTGGTACCAACAGGAACCTGGCTCGCTGCAGCCTCCTAGCACCCCATCTTCAAGTAGTGACAGACATAAAGGAGGTCCCTGCTCGGTGCTGACACTTACAACAGGCCCAGCTCCCCCATCCTCGCTTTCCAACACGGAGACTCCAGTCCCCAAGTGACCTGAATGGCCCTCCACATCAGACGCTCCAGGAGCTGCACGTTTCTCCACCAATGGGGAGACCGGAATGGAAAGGAAGCTTGAAACACCAGCACAACCAAGAGAAAACACAGCTAGGAAACCTCCAACATCAAAGCCTCAGACCTGCAATACTGAAGGGATCCTCAAAAACAAAAATCACGAACAGCAAAGCAGCCTTGGCATGGCCAATTGTGTGAGCAACACGATGGGAAACTGTAGACCAAAAAAAGCTACAGAAGAGAAGAAAGGAAACGTGGCCATGGCAAGGGGGACCAAATCTGTAGGCAGTGGCTGGTTTTTGTAAAATCGGAGCAGGCCCTCCTGCCATGGGGAAAGGGGTAGTGGCACTGAAAAGTGGGCAGAGGAGGAAAGGAACAACAAAGTGCCCTGTAGAATGAGCAGGAGTAGCATGAAACAAAGACAGCATGCCTAGATGGAGACAACACGTTTCTCTTTTAACCCACGACAGTCAGCATCGTGGCAGTCTGCAAAATGTTGCTCCCAAGGGACACCTAACCCAACAGGGCATCGGTAGCAACCAAATCACCTCAGGAAAGACAACTGCAAAACCTTGATCATCACAACCTAGCAGAGGAGAGCACTGTCCCATCGTCTGCCCTGGGCTTCTGGGAAGCCTTGGGCCACAACTCAGGCCACAAATGGATCTTCTTGACCACCACTGCATCGGTGGCAAAAGAGGGGACAAGTAAGAAAGAAGGGGAGGGGTGAATGGGGAAGATTGGCCTGAATCTGCCCTGCACATCATCCTTCGCTCCCTCCGCTCTGCCTCTTCAAAACTGAAGTCCTGGCTGGGACTGGCACTGAGTAGGGGCATGGAGGGACCTCCACTCTCCCTGTCCATCCTGAGCAGTAGCTGCATTTGTATTCCTCAAGCACATCTGGCCTTGCACCTCCTGACACAGCATGTCTCCACGACAGTGCTGCACGTGGAACACGCTAAGAGCTTCCCAAATGACAGGAAAAAGAAAAAAAAAAAAAAAAAGGAAAAAAAAAGAAAATAGTTGGTGCTCACCTGGGCTGTCTGCTGCCTGATGCTGCTGTCAGACCTCTTCTTGCATGCCTCCTCTTTCAGGAGGCAGCATCTTCCTACCTCTGCACACACAGAAACTTCCAAACAGGCCACCTGCTGCAGGCCCACCTCTGCCACCGGGGAAACCGGCTGCGGCAGCAGGAGCGGGGGAGACTGACGGCGCCATCTGGTGGACTCTAGGTGGAGAATCCCCTGCAGAGAAAGGACCAAAAGGAACACAGGTCAGCGTTCATCTGCTCCTCAGCCCTGTTCTTCAGGGCCAAATGTCACTCAAGTACAGCCCGTCTCCAAACACCGCAGACGCGCGGATGCCTTGAAAGCCCTCCCATGGCCAGACTTCCAGCAGCCCCTCTACCCCAGTCTGCTCTAAATTGCTGCCATCCAAAGGAGCACTGCAAAACAGAGCTGGACATCTCCTTCTGCAGCCTTTTCTCCTCAGCCACTTGCTGCTCAACAGCCTCCTAACAGCTTCTCCACAGCTTGCTGACCTCACACATGCCGGATGACGGCACACACCTGCCTACCCCTTCTGCCAGGGAATACATAATCACGACGGCTGACTCCATGAGGGGACCCTGGGATGGCCTGACTGGCCAAACCCGACCACAGGAGACGGCAATGCACCCACACTCACCAAGGACAACACAGCCACTGTCACACCTCAAGGCCAGCTCCTGCAACCCTCCTGCTGACCTGGTCTCACCGCCTCCCTGAGGACACTGAACAGCATGTGCTGCAGGGTGCACTGCTCTTCTGAAGTGCTGGCTACAGACACAACAGCTCAGGGACACCCATGGCAGCAGCACATCCTATCCCCCCCAAGGCTTGCCCACACCTTCATCTTCCTGTCTGCAAAAGGTTCATCAAAGTCCTACCGGGGACATCCGCTACTACTCTGCAGCTAAACCAGCACTACAGACATCACTATGCCCTGGGACAGCATGGGAACCATACAGCCTGGCTGAAAAGTGGCCCAAAGGGGGATCCCTGTCATTGAAAAATCATTTCAAAGCAGAATGCCATCCCTGCAAAGAACACACGAGGGCGCTGCAGCCAACAGCACCTCACGCTTAGGTCATGGTGTACGTGCTTTATGGCTCGCAGCACCTTATAGGTGATGAGAAAGATCACCTGCAGAATGATTACATCAACCGGGACAAGACCTCAGGGGTACCAGCACACCTACATCGCCGTGATGAACAGAGACTTCAACAGAACAGAAGGGACAGAAGCATGGAGCAGCCTTCAGAACCCTGAAAGAATGAGTCCACATTCACCCAAAAGCCTATCCCCGCTACTCAACCTCGGCGTTGGAGGGATGAGGCAGTGTTAAAGGTAAAGTTTTAAACTGTGCAGTAGGAGAGAAACAAAGCAGACGGAACCTGAAAAGTAAAAAATAGCTTATGAACATAGAGCAAAGGAATAGAAAACCAGGAAATTGGAAACGAAAATGAAATGGAATGAAACCTAGAAATACTTCTCCCTCCCCTTACAAACTGTTCACTGTCTTAGGCAACAGGAGAAAGAGACAAAACTTGCAATTTTCAGTCACTTTCAGTTTCTGATAGAAGTCTTTCTTCCACTTTTTAGGAGAAGACTATCCTGTGAAGTCATGGATCCTAAACACAGCTTAGAACAGTATTCTTGTGAGTTTTAAAGGGGCACAGAAACAACCGTCCAGAGAAACTTGCCTTGGTGACCCTCCCGGGAGCAGTTGCCTAAGCTGCTGACAGGTCCTGGGTCTTAGACTTTTGCATAGTAGGCTGTTATTTTTGAATGATCAAAAACTTCAAAGCAAAACATCGCTAAGTGTAAGGTACAGAGAGATATTCTCACTGCTTTACTAGGGCAGAGGCTTCTCATCTTTCGGTGTTGAAGCATGTTCTAAGATATGACTAAGTCTCTCACAAGCACCTTTGCTTACAGTTGTACAAAAAGCAATCATCTCCCCAAATGCATATCATTCCCAGGATTGACAGGAATGACCGAAATATAGACTTCATTTCCATAAGTCAGGTAAGAATAGAACAACCCACTCTTCAACTGTCTGTCATAAAAGTGGTTTGACTCTGGCTACTGACTTCATGCTGTTGTTCTTTATGTTCACTCTGTCCTTCTTTACTTTCTCAGGAGAAGTCACACAGAAACAGGAGAAATGAGAGCACATGGGCAGTGTTAAAAAAAGAAAAAAAATGCAAGATCATCAATGCCTTCTCAGACCACCCATCGGTGCAAAATGGGGTGGCCTCGGCCCGAACAGTGCTCATAGCTCCCATCAGGGACCCGGCAGAGATCCTTTTCCTCTGTAAGGAAACTTAAAGAGAGCGACCGGCCCAAGACAGCAACTTCTCCTTGCCCCCGTGCACCCAAGAGCTAATGGAATGCACCCAGGCCATGTCACTGACCTGGCCCTTCCCCTTCCCCGTATCTTCAAGGACGACATGAGTGAGGACCAGCCCAGGTGTGTGCCTGACACTTAACCAGGGGTCCTGCAACATAACGGGAGCAAACGAGGTCTGCACCAAGCACCAGGGGAGTATCTCTAAGTTACTGAGACAGACTCCTGTTAGGCCAGAGCTCTGTCTCCCTGCACCGGCATCTTCACAGTACCTTTCCTGGCTTATTGTCACATTCTTAAAGGGTCATTGTTACCCTTGCACACAGTTTTCATCACAGCTGTCCTCTCCCAAGTGTGAGCGTAGCGTTACCTGGCATACAGATGCAAGGTCCAAGGCTCCACTGGGTGAGGAAAGCAGATGGCTACGGCTCCTGCTGCAACAATGAGGTTACATCTCACATCAGGCAGCTGGGGCTACCCCATCATCGCGAACAGCAGACTCAAGCAGGACTCAGAGAAGTCAGAGATGATGACACGCACTATGGGCAAGAAGAGTCAGAGAACAAAATGACATCTCTCACACAGCAGAGGGAAAACACACGTTCCAAAAACGTCATGTAGGAACACTCCTCTGGGTTTCTCCCTTCCTGGGGAAAAGAACGGTAGCACTGGATTGTGCTTTTAGAATGAGGACGACTGGGAATAGAACTCAGGCATGACTGAGCACTACCTGACGATGCAGACTTTGACAGGAGCCACAGCTGCAGCAGCTGACACCACCGAGTTGCTGTGGACTCCAGGGGTGCTGCACATCTTCAGCACCCACAGGTGAAACAAAGGCACAAAACAGGTGCTTCTCCAGAGTGAGGAGAAAGGCAGTGAGCAGGAGATCAGGGGTCATACATGCTGGTTTAAAAGCAAGGACTACAGCCATCCCACAGCTGCTGCAAACTAGGGTGCCTTTGCACAGAGGTACAGTAGCTTTCGTGACAGAAGAAGCACCTCCAGAGCAGCAAAGCCAAGAAACAGACAGCCTGCAGGGAAACAGATGGCATGCCAAAGGACAGCACTTCCTTCAAAAGCACACGGCCTTCCTCCCGCATGACCCGACACCCACTGGACCTGCTGTTTCACATGGGCACACAGCCAGTATCCCTCCAGGGTAGCAGTCACGGGACCACCGACAAGGTCTGCCTCACCGAGACTGCAGAGGAGCTCAGCCTGTCAGCTGCCATGGGTCCTGCAAGGCCCAGCTCTTCCTCTGTAGTGCTCTCCTTCCGTGTGCTGTTTGCACAGAGGAGACTGGAAGAGAGACGGGAGGCAAGAACAACCGCTTTCTCCACAGAATTCTCTCAGATGGCCAGTACAGGCGCAGTACCAGCTCCACAACAGGAGCAGAGAACACAGGGACACAGTGGACAAACCCACTTTCCCCTGGGAAGGCTAGGCTACAACTTCCCTGCTCACACGCTGCAGAACACTGTGCACAGGATCACAGCGTCAGGCTGGTAAGGACTACAGCAGGATCTTCCTACGGCACATGGAACGGCATGGTGTCCAATCAGTTGTGGAAGATGTCAAGGGAGGGGCACTCCACAACCTCTCGGGGCAACCTCCTCTGGTGCTTGCCCACGCCCACACTACAGAAAGTCATCCTTATATCCACCTGGAACTTCTTGCAGAAGGACTTGCTGCCCGTGGCCTCATGTCCCAGTGCCTGGCACCACCAACAGCAGTCTGACTGCAGCCTCTTGGCACCCCCTCATCAAGTACTGACAGACAGGGAGAAGATGGGCCCCTGCTCAGCCCTCACAGTGACAACGGGCCCAGCTCCGCCCGTCTCGCTTTTCAACACACAAAGTGGAGGCCCCAAATCAGCACAATGGCCCTCCAAAACACCTGGTCCAGGAGCTGCATGTTTCTCTCTGAATTCAGAGCCCAGAATGGAAGGAAAGTGTGAAATACCAACACAGCTAAGACAAAACGCAGCTAGGAAACCTCCAGCATCAAGGCCAGAGGCCTGCAGAACACAAGGGATGGATGCTCAAATTCAAAAAGCAAGAAGAGCAAAGCAGCCTTTGCGAGTCCAGTTTTTTGAGCGACATGATGGGAAACCATAGAAGAAAAAGAAGCAGCAGAAGGGAAGAAAGGAGACGGGGGCATGGCAAGTGGGAACAAACCTCTGTCCAGCACATAGTAGTTAGAAAATCTCAGCGGGATCTCCTGTCATGTGGAAAGTGGTAGTAACAGTGAAAAGTAGGCAGAAGAGGAAAGGAACAGCAAAGTGGCCTGGAGAATTGGCAGGAGTAAAGTGCCCTGTAGAATTGGCGGGAGTAGCATCAAACAGGCACAGCATGCCTACATGGAGACAACAAGTTTCTCTTTTGACCCAGAACAGTCAGCCGCGTGGCACTCTGCAAAATGTTGTTCCAAGGAACACCTAACCCAACAGCACTTTGATAGGAACCAAATCGCCTCAGGAAAGACAACTGCAAAACCTTGATCATCACAACCTAGCAGAGGAGAGCACTGTCCTATCGTCTGCACTGGGCTTCTGGTAAGCCTTGGGCCACAACTCAGGCCACAAATGATTTTTATTCACCACCACTGCATCTGTTGCAAAACAGGGGAGCAGTAAGAAAGAAGGGGATGAGTGAGTGGGCAATCCTGGCATGAATCTGCCCTGCACATCATCCCTCACTCCATCTGCACTGCCTCTTCATAACTCAAGCCCAGGCTGGCACTGGCACTGACGAGGGGCATTCGGGGACCTCCAATCTCCCTATCCATCCTGAGCAGTAGCTGCATTTGCATTCCTCAAGCACATCTTGCCCTGCACCTCCTGCCACCTCACACAGCATGACTCTGCAAGGCTGCTGCACCTGATACATGAGAAGAGCTTCCTAGAGGAGAAACTCGGTGCTCACCTGGGCTGTCTGCTGACTGATGCTGCTGTCAGAGGTCTTCTTGCACCTCTCCTCTCTCAGGAGGCAGCATCTTCCTAGCTCTCCACACACAGACACTTCCAAACAGGCCACCTGCTGCGGGGCCACCTGTCCCAACGGGGACACCGGCAGCGGCAGTACGAACGGGAGAGACTGACAGCGCCACCTGGTGGACTCTCCGAGGAGAATCCCCTGCAGAGGAAGGAGCAAAAGGAACACAGTTCAGCGTTCATCTGTACCTGCGCCCTGTTCTTCAGGGCCAAATGGCACTGAATGACAGCCCATGTCCACACGCCGCAGACACACGGACACCTTGGAAGCCCTCGTGCCCTCCCGTGCCCAGACTCGCAGCAGCCCCTCGGCCCCAGTCTGCACTTCATGGCTGCCATCCAAAGGAGTACTGCAAAGCAGAGGTAGACATTTCCTTCTACAGCCTTTTTGCTCACCCGCTTGCTGCTCAGCAGCCTCCTAGGGCTTCCCCACAGGTTGCTGAGCAGACACATGCAGGATGGCAGCACACATCTGCCCCTTATGCCAGGGGATACGTAACATGAGTCCATGAGGGGATCCGGGGATGTCCTGACTGCCCAAACCCGAGGACAAGAGACAGCAACGCACCCACACTCACCAAGGACAACACTGCCACTCTCACACCTCAAGGCCAGCTCCTGCAACCCTCCTGCTGACCTGGCCTCACCACCTCACTCAGCAAACGAAACAGCAGGTGCTGCAGGGGACACTGCTGTTCAGCAGTGCTGGCTACAGACACAAGAGCTCAGTGACACCCACA
This sequence comes from Tachycineta bicolor, assembly GCA_025960845.1. Lineage (NCBI taxonomy): Eukaryota > Metazoa > Chordata > Aves > Passeriformes > Hirundinidae > Tachycineta > Tachycineta bicolor. The sequence goes on along the minus strand of JANEHK010000600.1, from coordinate 4,179 downwards.
GCACAGCACATCCTACCCCCCCAAGGGTTGCTCACACCGTCATCTTCCTATCTGCACAAGGTTCAGCAAAGTCATGCCGGGGACATCCGCTACCCCTCTGCAGCTAAACAAGCAGTACAGACGTAGCTATCACCTGGGACGGCACGGGAAACGCACGGCCTAGCCGGAAAGCTGGCCTGAAGGAGCATCCCTGCCTTTGAAAAATCATTTCAAAGCAGAATGCCATCCCTGCAAAGAACACACGAGGGCGCTGCAGCCAACCGCACCTCACGCTTAGCTCATGGTCTACGTGCTGAACGGCTCGCACGGCCCTGTAGGTGAGGAAGAAGATCACCTGCAGAGCAATGAAATGAACCGGGACAAAACCTCAGGTGTCCCAGCACATCTACATCGACGTGATGAACAGACAATTCAACACAACAGAATGGACAGATGCATGCATCAGCCTTCAGCACGTAGAAATGACAACTCCACATGCAACGCGAGCCTGTCCTCGGTACTCAAGGTCTGCTTTGGGGGGATGACTCAGCCTCATCGTTTTAAACTTCAACGGGGCAATAGGAGGAAAAACAAAGCAGGCTTCAGCCTGAAAGTAACAGATAGTATATTCAGTTATGGTAAAAGAATAAAAGTACAGAAAATGGGAAAAAGAACTGAAACGGAATTATAGTTTAGAAAACTTTTCCCTCCCCTTCCAAACTGTTCACTGTGTTACAGAGGAACAGAAAGAGACAAAAGTTTTACTTTTCAGTCCATTTCACTATCTGATCATAGTCTTGCATCAATTCATGATGGGAACAGTATTCTTTGGAGTCATGGATCTTACAGACAACTTAGAGCAGTTCTCTGTTAGGTTTTAAAGGCTCACAAGAGCAAGCACCTGGAGAAACTTGCCTTGCTGATTTCTCCTAGGAGCTTCTTCCTAAACTGCTGATGGGTCATGGGTTTCAAAGTTTTGCATACTTGGGTGCCACCTTGTAAAGATGAAGCACTGTAAAGCTAAAGATTGCTAACTACAAGGTGCACAGCTATCTTTTCAGGTTTTCAGTGGCACAGGGTGCTTCTCATCTTTGTCTCGGTTGAAGCATCTGATAGGATATGAATGAATTCATCACATAGACATTTCCGTAAATCAACATGCAAAACAGTCATCTCCCCAAAAGCATATCTTTCCTAGGATTTACAACAATAACTGAAATAGAGAGCTCTTTTCCGTAGCTCAGGAATAGAACAAGTAACTGCTCAACCCTCTGTCTCAGTAGTCTTTTCAGTCATGCTACTGACTTGATGCTGTTGGTCTTTATGTTCACTCTGCCTTTTCTTACTCTGTCAGGGAAGGCCCAAGCTCTGGAAGCTTCATCTTGCTAGGAAAGAGTGACAACTGCTCTAAGTCATTCTCTGTGTCTCTCTCTCTGTAGCTCCTAGCATAACATGTTTCAGGCTGAGCTGATAGAAGAGTAAGAAATCACACAGAAACATGAGGCAGCAGACCCCACAGGCAGTCTGAATTCACAAAGAAAACCTAAACGAGATGAAAAATGCCTTCTCGGCACACCCCGCAGTGTAAGTTGGGGTGGCCTCAGACAAAATACTGCCCATACCTGCCATGGGGGGGGCCCAGCAGCGGTTTTCCTCTGCCTCAAAGAAATGGGAAGAAAGGAGCTGTTACAAAACAGCGACCTGTCCTTCGCATCCCTTCACCTGGGAGCCGATAGAATCCGGACAGGCCTGAGGCCATCTTCCTCCTCCAAAAGGGGGGGAGCAGCAGGCCCGGCTGCAGGTTACCTGTCTATCTCTGGCTACAACAAGAAGGGAAAAGACCCACTGACAGGATATCAGGGGGTTTTGTACGGTACTTCACAACATGGCAGGTAACAATTTCAGTAGTCAGAGTACATGTCAAGATTCCAAGTAACTTTCTGATAGATCTCTGTCTCTTCCAAAGCAATTCCCAGGTGCTGACCTGGCAAATGGTTTGACATTCTTTGAAATCTGAAAAACCAAACTGTACTAACCCATGACAGTCAGGCAGAACAGCTACTGACAAACAGCCAGCCAGCCAGTCAGTCAGTCCAATGTTTTCAGTTCAATCCCTGTTCCTACACAAGCAGAACGGCACACCTCAATCCACCAGATATGGAGAGGCGGCCACCTTGACAGCAGTGGAGAAGGTCATGACATGTGAAAACGCAGCAAGTTGTTGCAGCGACAGCCAGATCATAAGGGGTTGTCACAGAAGGATGCTGCTCTGGGAAAGACAAACGCGTGGGCAATACAACTCCTGAATCAAAATGCCCCAAAGGAAAAGCTTCCTAGAAATCACATTTTTTTTGCAAGGGCTTTTGAAAAAACAGGAAAAGATAAAGGGCTTGCCAAGGAAAGAAGGCATCCGCCACTGTAATGTGCTAAGGACAACACGGACAGCTTGGAGAACCTTGCAAGTCATAGGGAGCCTAAAAGCATCACAGCACCAGAAAAGAGCACGAGAGAAAAAGGCTACATGCTGGACAAAACACAAGGCCCTTTACCATTGGCAATCTGAGCAACAAAATGGAGAGGGAAAAGGGAATTTTCTTCTGCACTCCACTCTTGACAACTTGAATTCAGGCTCCTGAGTCAGGAAATGTCTTGGAGATCATGCTCACGGAGGGGACTAAGGTTCACACACAGTACTGCTGAATAGTCCTCACCCACTTCATTTCAAAGTCTGTCCCAGTGGATCCCTCCTCTCTCTCTCTCTGTCTCTCTTCCCTTTTCCATAACATTTTCCCCCTGTCTTTCGTTGTGGACAATGTCAAGAACAAAGCCGAAACCTTACCGTAGCCTTGCGGGCAAGCTTGCATACAGCAAAACAGACTTCTGAAGGGAGCCTCGATCCTCCACGTGCCTTCTCACACAGCCATGGTGTCCCCCAAACATCCAGGTGGCTCTCTTGCATCTCTGCCTTGCCCCTGTGCAACAGAAGGGATGGGAAGACCACATTAGGGGATGCAGAAACTTGGCACAAGTAGGACTAACAGACAAAAAGACTCCTGCTGCTTGCTGGAAGGGAATGCTTTCAGGGAGAGGAGAAAGAACACAACCCATGCAAACCATGGAGAAGACAGTCAGAGGACAGGCAGGCAACACTCCCTGGAAGCCAGCATCGTCCGTACGGCATTTGGAGAGGAGTGTCTGCAAAGAGATGGTGAAATGGCAGATGATAGGGCTGTACACAGGAGATAGAGTGGAGACATGCTGTATCCATGAATAATGTTGTATTCCTGGTTACAAAGTAGACTCCATGAAGCTGTGCAGTAAAAATGGAGGTTTTGGGGACCGAGTACAGGAAAACAGACATGTTTCCGAGAAAAGGAATGGACGACTTGCCTCTCAAAAAAGACCTAACTCTCCTGCCTTGCTCAGGCCAAAAGAAGCCACATGGATGAAACAAGGAAGTCACAGGAACCACAGAGAACTTTCTTGGAATGCAAAGAGGCACAATGTACAAAATGGAGAAATAGGGAGCGGGCTAGTGCTTGGAACAGAAAAGCCTTAGGGAGCGGGGCTCCTTGCTTATAGCTTTAGGCTCCGAGAGGCACCCAGAGAGGTTTGCCCCTGGTTTTTGGAGTCTGCTATTCTCCTAACCCTAAATGTTCCATTTTACATGCCTGTCATTTCTGTCTTACAACCATGGTATAAACGATGAAGCTATCAAGAGTTTTAAGGAACAGACTGGCCTTGTTCACAGGGATCACAAGCGGGCACAGCATTCTAGGGAAAAACCAAAGTGCCTGACTCCTCTTTGCTATCCAAAGCAGTAAGAACCCACAGGGCTAAGGGAAACATAAACGCACCCCCCCGACCCCCCGCCAGCGTGGCCAGGCACGCATCGATCCCAACCGTCCCAGTTTTTAATGGCTCCCCGGCTGCCTTACCCGACCCGGCTGCGCTGAGTGCTGCTGCCGCCGCCGCTGCTCTGCCCGTGCCGGGAGTGGCGGACTCAGGCGCCGTGAGCCGCGTGCGGGACTGGCCGCGCTCCCGAGAAACATCCCCCGGGACGGAACGGGCCCCCCCTCTCCCGGGGCACAGAACAAAGGGCGCATAATCGGCGCCGTTTGAGAAGCGTGCCCCGGGCTATGCCCTGCCTTCCCCCGCCTCCCTGCGCTCGGCTGCGTTCCCTAGGCAACCGCGGAAGGA
>JANEHK010000599.1:0-20272 GCA_025960845.1 Tachycineta bicolor | reverse complement strand
GAGCCCCCCCTGCCCGTGCCCCCAGGCCGGGGGATGCCCCTGAGGAGGATTTCGGGGCGCGGTGCCAGCCCGGGTTCCGGCGGCACGGCAGCAGCACCCCGTGGCTCTGCACACACACTGCACCCGCGGAGCTGCTGCTGCGCTGCCCCCACGCCTCCCCAGGGCACCTGGCTGCTGCCAAACTGCCCCATTCCAGGGTCTGGGAAACGCGGGAATCCCAAGGACACTGGGCTGGGGTGGGGAGGGGGCAATGACGAGGATGGCAATGGAAGCTCCGAGCAGGGAAATCACAGCTTGGCACCTCCCCAAATCCCCAGGGACACAAATCAGTCCCTCCTGCACCGGGAAGGTTTCCCAGGATGGGGCTGAGCTGCTCTTTGGGATGCAGGAAGGGCGTGTTCCCTGACACAGCACAAGGAATTGGGTCAAGCAGAAGGCAATTCCTTGCTGGGAGCTGGCCTGGGATCACAGGGCTCTGTCCTGACCTGCAAGGATCCAGGTTATCCTAAAATACACCCTGGGAGTGGCATCACCTCCCTTGGCAGCCCAGTGACAAGTGACAAGGGTGTCCCCTCACACTGACAGCGACGCTGGAACTTTTTGGGAACAAGGGCGTGAGGGATTGGTTTCAGCAGCTTAAAAATGGAGCTTCTCTGGCTGGTAGGCAACGGAAACAGGACATTCTCTTCCCAGCTGTTTGTTAATCCAAGCACCACCTTTTGTCCATCTGCCATGTTTCACTGAACACATGGATTGTGCATTCCCTGGAGCAAGAACTGTCTTCCTCGTTACTTGTCAGCGCACCATTGGACACAAAGGAAGCCTCAGCCCCTGTCTGGGTTTCTGTAAGGCTCCTACAGAACAATCAGGGCAGCTCTGTGGAAATCCACTTCTCTCCACTCCAGCTATTTTCTGGACACAGGGAGGGTTGTAGTCACTGCTTGGAGCAGTACACAACGCCAGGTCCTGCCAGTCTGGATGATCTTTTCTGCAGCAAAGTGCAATAATGTTCACTTTTGCCCACCAGCCTGGCACTTCCCACGCCTAATTTTCATATGTTGTACTAACAAGATCAAACTCCAGCTCATTTGCACGCCCCAGACATGGCTGCACCTTCCAGCCCATGATTCCTATTTGTTCCTCCACTGGGCTGAAGTGACTCAACAACTCCTTTCATCATTCAACCTCTTTTAGAGCTAATAACACAGCTCAGAACGAATTCACAGTCAGCTCATCAGTGACTTCTGAAGACCAGACAGAACCTGCTGCGTCTTCACAGCCGAGAGAAAAAAAATAAAAAAAAAAAATAAATAAAAGAAACGAGGACAGGAAGAGCCTGGAACGCCCTTTCTGCAGGATTGGAGGTGAAACAACCAGACTGGCCTGAAAACAGACACAAACCTCCCACAGCCAGGAAAAGAACCTTTTCCAGCCCCAGGTGGGCACTGACCTACTGCATCTGCAGCACCAGGCTCTGCTTTGAGCTGGGCAGGCTGGGGGGGCACAGGACTGCTGTTGTTGTTTTTCACAGTGTCTGTGCTTGTAACAGAGGTAGTTTCTTTCCGAGAAACTTTTGATACTGGAGGCTCCTCCACGGCCATCCCGCTCTGCCGCTGCCGCCGGCGCTTCTTGCTCCACAGCTCGTGGCAATCCTGCCAGTGGGGGAGGCTGCAAGAGAGAAACCAGGGAAAAACGTGGCAGGGAAACCAAGGGGATCCTCAAAACACACGGGTGGTGTTGTCCAGAGGAGCTGTGGCCGCCTCTGGATCCTTGGAAGGGTGCAAGGTCAGGTTGGATGGGGTTTGGAGCAGCCTGGGACAGTGGGAGGTGCCCCTGGTTGTGGCAGGGGTGGCACCAGGTGGGATTTAAGGATTTAAGGTCCCTTTCCACCCAAACCATTCCATGATGAGAGTTTGTAGATCCATGTGATGTTGCTCCTCTTTTACAGAGGGAGAAACGAACTCAGGGAGGGAGACTGTGAAGAAATTCCTCCCTGTGAGGGTGCTGGAGGGCTGGAATGGATTTCCCAGAGAAGCTGGGAAGTGTCCAAGGCCAGGCTGGAGCAGCTCAGGATAGTGAAAGGTGTCCCTGCCCATGGCTGGGGTGGGACTGGATGAGTTTTAAGGCCCCTTCCAACCCAAACCATCCTGGGATTCCACAATCCCTGACTGCAGCCAGAACATCACAGGAAGGGGCAGGTCCTAGAGCCAGGAAAAGCAGTGTGAAAATCATTTACTGCACACTGGGATCTCACTGCAGGGAACACAAAACCAGCGAGTGCACAAGCTCTGGCAGTGTTAGGAAAGGCCCTTCCTGGAGAAACGCTGAGGCAAGCAGGGATCTCAAAAGCTGTGACTGCATTTTCACACAGACCGGGCAAAGTTTCATCATCTGCTTGATCAGAGTGGGAGAAAACTGAGTGACACTGCTCAACCCTGGCAGTCAATTAACACACGGCCTTAATGAGGCCTGAGTAGCTCTCCAGGGCAGACACAGGGTCGTGCTACACCTACTCCTGCACATCTTCCAGCAGAGCTTTAGAGCATCTCACAACCATTAAACCGGGCTTTACAAACCCAGCCTGCTATCAGGCACAAAAAACCCCCATTTCCTCAACCACATGACCAAACACAAGGGCAGAGCCGAGAGAAAAACCCGAAAAATCTTAAATTCTGACCGAAAACCACCACCTCATCTCCTTCCCAAAGCTGACAGCGGGGTGATGGCAGCTGGGACTTACTCTGGAGGTGCCATTTTGCTGAGGTCAACGTCCTTCAGGAAGTCACTGTGCAGGGCCTGCTCTGCTGTGCAGCGCTTGCCGGGGTCCAGCGTCAGCATGTGGTCCAGCAGGTCCAGGGCAGAGGAGGGAATGCTGTGGGGGCAGTGGGAAACGGGGATGAGCTCATGGAAGGGGGATCCACGCAGCCAGAGGTCACTGCTGGGGACCAGCAGGGCAGGCATGGGGCGTGGGGAGTGGCTGGAGCTGGGCCTGGGAGGTTTAGGTTGGATTTTGGGAATGTTTTGGGTTTTTTTTCCCCCCAGAGGGTGTTCAGGCATTGGAATAGCACCCCAAGGAATGGGCACGGCCTCGAGGCTGCCAGAGCTCCAGGAGGGTTTGGGGAACGCTCTCAGGCACAGAGTGGGATTTTTGGGGTGTCTGTGCAGGGCCTGGAGCTGCACTGGACGATCCCCTTCCAGCTGAGGACATTCCACGACATCCCCACTCCGATTTTTGCCATTTACAAAACTCCCCCAAAGCAGAGCCCGCCCCAGACAACACCCCCCTGGAGATGCCACACAAACCCCCAGGAGAGCTCCCAGGGCAGCCCCCAGCCCCGGGGCAGCTCCCTGGAGGCGCAGCAGGAGTTTGGAGAGGGGCCAGGGGAACTCACAAGGAGAACTCCTCGCGCAGGCGCCGCCGGTATTGCTTCTTGGGCTTCATGGTGTTGAAGTAGGGCAGCTTGATGACATCTGGCCACACGGCCGGGCAGGGGCTCCCACAGAGCCGGCTGGGGAGCGGGAGAGCACAGTCAGGCAGCTGGAAATGCACCCAGCAGGAGCACAGAGACACCAGCCCCGAGGAAAACACCTTCCCTAAAACAACTCGCTGCAGGAATGACCCAGGGCTGGGCACAGCTCAGGTGAGGGGTTAAAAAATAATAATAATAAAAGGAGGTATCAGGGAGAGGGGATTGTTGAGCTCAAGTTTATAAACCGCTCAAAACAATGAGATTTTATTTTTTCTGGCTGTTAAATTTGAAAATCTTAGCGTTTCTTACTTTGTATTTTCCAAACTCACTAAATTTTTTACAGTAAAGGTGGTGAGGTCCCGGCAGAGGTTGCCCAGAGAGGTTGTGGACTTTACACCCCGGGAAGTATCCAAGGCCTGGCTGGACAGGGCTTGGAGCAGCCTGGCACAGTGGAAGGTGTCCCTGCCCATGCCAGGGGTGCCACTGGACGGCTTTTGTGGTCCCTTCCATCCCAAACCATTCCAGGATTAAAACTCTCAAGTGTGAGAAGCAAGCCAGGCTCGTGATTTTTTTGGCCTCGGCAAACAGCAAGGTTTACAGAGGGCACGTAAATCAGCAGCCACACGCCTGATGGAGGTGTGGACACCTGACTATTCCCATCTGCATTCCCAGGAATTCCTGGGCCTGTTTTCCAGGCAGGTTAGAGAACAAGGTGGGGGCTCTCCGAACTCGCCGCCTGCGTGCACGAGCGGCTCCTGCAGCACCTCCCCTCGCGGACATGCGTGTGCAAAGCTTTACCTGATTAATTCAAGCTGAGCCAGTTCCAGATTGGCTTGAAAAATAGGCTTCTTTGTAAACAGTTCCCCGAGGATACAGCTGGAAGGAGGAAAAGCGAGAGGTCACGACACCGAACCCTGGGGACCAGCGTCTGAACCACGCGGATTCGCCCGAGGACGGTGATTTGCATCAGGGCTTGTAGTGACAAAGTGACCTGTGTGTACGGAGTCCCCAGCCCTGGGCTCCTGGGAATCACCTCCTGCAAGTGGCTGCTCCGTGCAGGAAGCCCCTGCCACGTTAACTCTTTGCAGGGAAAGGAGGATGCATCAACGTGAACGAGAGAAAAGAGCCACAGCTCTCATTTCCTCCAGCTTTTGTTTGGATTTTCAACTTGGCCCAGCTGCCCGTGGCTGTCAGGGCCAGCAGAGGAGCTGGGTTTGTGCACACACAGCTCCCAGACAGCTGGGAGGGAAGGAGAGGAGAGAGCAAACACCTCTGACCCCTGCAGCCCTCAACATCTCTCCTTAAGCCACCAGGAATCAGTGCCAGAAGTAGCTGGGGGAGGCAGGCACCTGGCTGGAACGGGAATAACCCCACGCATGTGGAACAGGAACTGAGCAGCAACCGGGCCTCACAGTCAGTAATTATGATTAATTACTGGTTTTCCCAACTCCTCTTTGTGTTATAAACCCTGCTGAAGTTTAGCTGGGAACATCCCAGTGGGAAGTGCACGCTCTGGGGAATCCAGCCTCAGTTCTACTGCTGAATCCTCCAGTCTCTGCTTTGGAATCACTTGGAAAAATGTTCCACCTTTGCGCCTGAACTGCCCAGACTCCTGTTCTGTACTACTGAAACTTCCTGGAACCTGAAATCTCTACTTAAAAAGGTTTTAGCTGAGGGAAAAAAAAAAAAAAAAAAAATCAGCAGCAACTTAAAAGAGTTTGGAGAGAAATTCTCTAAAAAGCGCACAGAAGGAGTGAGCAGCATGGGGCAAATGTGTCACCCCTCTTATCTCTAGAGTACATCAGTATCAGGTTGGTTTGCATTTTAAATAGAGGAAATTCTATTCTTCACCCTCTCTCATCTCAAAACCAAAGAAAACCTCATCCTGGGAGTTTTTCCTAGGTGGTTTTAACGAAAGGACAGACCCCAACCCCTCACAGCGAAGGATTCCTGCCTCATCCTCGCTGTGTGTGTGTCACTGGGACACATCCAGCTGTGGGAACAAACACAGGAGCAGCTCCCCTGGGAACGCTCAGGAGCTGAGCACTGTGAAGGATTCGTGCCTCATCCTCACACTGTGTGTGTCACTGGGACACATCCAGCTGTGGGAATTGGCACAAACACAGGAGCAGCTCCCCTGGGAACGCTCAGGAGCTGAGCACTGTGAAGGATTCCTGCCTCATCCTCACACTGTGTGTCACTGGGACACATCCAGCTGTGGGAAGCAGCAGAAACGCAGGAGCAGCTCCCCTGGGAACGCTCAGGAGCTGAGCACTGTGATCCTGCCTCATCCTCACACTGTGTGTGTCACTGGGACACATCCAGCTGTGGGCAGCAGCACAAACACAGGAGCAGCTCCCCTGGGAACGCTCAGGAGCTGAGCACTGTGAAGGATTTGTGCCTCTTCTCACACTGTGTGTGTCACTGGGACACATCCAGCTGTGGGAACAAACAGAGGAGCAGCTCCCCTGGGAACGCTCAGGAGCTGAGCACTGTGAAGGATTTGTGCCTCTCCTCACTGTGTGTGTCACTGGGACACATCCAGCTGTGGGAACTGGCACAAACACAGGAGCAGCTCCCCTGGGAACGCTCAGGAGCTGAGCACTGTGAAGGATTTGTGCCTCATCCTCACACTGTGTGTGTCACTGGGACACATCCAGCTGTGGGTAGCAGCACAAATGCAGGAGCAGCTCCCCTGGGAACGCTCAGGAGCTGAGCACTGTGATCCTGCCTCATCCTCACACTGTGTGTGTCACTGGGACACATCCAGCTGTGGGTAGCAGCACAAATGCAGGAGCAGCTCCCCTGGGAACGCTCAGGAGCTGAACACTGCAGGATATGTGCCTCTCCTCACTGTGTGTGTCACTGGGACACATCCAGCTGTGGGAACTGGCACAAACGCAGGAGCAGCTCCCCTGGGAACGCTCAGGAGCTGAGCACTGTGAAGGATTTGTGCCTCTCCTCACTGTGTGTGTCACTGGGACACATCCAGCTGTGGGAAGCAGCACAAACACAGGAGCAGCTCCCCTGGGAACGCTCAGGAGCTGAGCACTGTGAAGGATTTGTGCCTCTCCTCACTGTGTGTCACTGGGACACATCCAGCTGTGGGTAGCAGCACAAATGCAGGAGCAGCTCCCCTGGGAACGCTCAGGAGCTGAGCACTGTGAAGGATTTGTGCCTCTCCTCACTGTGTGTGTCACTGGGACACATCCAGCTGTGGGAACAAACGCAGGAGCAGCTCCCCTGGGAACGCTCAGGAGCTGAGCACTGTGAAGGATTTGTGCCTCATCCTCACTGTGTGTGTCACTGGGACACATCCAGCTGTGGGTAGCAGCACAAACACAGGAGCAGCTCCCCTGGGAACGCTCAGGAGCTGGCAGCAGAGGCAGGGGAGCAGAGCAGGACTCACCCACAGCTCCACACGTCGATGGCAGGCGTGTAACGCTCCTCGCCCAGCAGCAGCTCTGGGGGTCGGTACCACAACGTGATGACTTTATTGGTGTAGGGACGGCTGCAAAGTTAAAAAATCAAAACAAAACACAAATAAAAACTCAACCCAAGAGCCACAAAAGGCTGAGAATTGCTTGTTTTTATTTCCCAGCTGCACTCACACCTGTCAGTGGCAGCAGGGGGGGTTTCAAGTGTCTGCACTTCCAGAGCACCAGGCTGAGTTTAGAACAGCTGAGGGGGTACCGTGGATTTCACAGAAATCAGGACTTGCTGGAGGTGCCCCAAGACTGAAAAGACCCTCAGCAGGCTGCCACCACTGAATGGTGACTGATGTTGGAGCAAAACCTGCTCCAGGGCAGGTCAAAGGTGAGCAGAGGAGTTTTGGCTCCTTCTGTGCTGCTCTTCTAACAAAAAATTATTAACACCAGCCAGGAGTGTATTTGTCCAACAGCTGGAGCTGGATGATACCACTGGAAATAATTTGTCAGGGCTCCCAAGTGAGGGATTCTGTGGATAACTAAGAAGAAAGAAGCTCATCCCACCCAGGTGAAGCCTTTCCTCACCTCTCCTCCGAGCTGTAGAGTCGGGCGAGCCCAAAGTCTGCAAGTTTGATCTGTCCACTGAAAGACAAAAAAAACCCCATCCCCTGGTTTAAATCACAGTTAAATCAGAGAACTATGGAATGTACTGAGCTGTAAGGGACCCATCAGAGCCCAACTCCCACTTAAACCCCAGTTAAAGGGTGAGGAAACCCCCCCTGCAGCAGAAAAACCTCACAAAGCAACATCTGCAGGAATTACTGCTGGATATGCCAGGCTTAACTCCCCACTTCCGACAGAATGCTTCAAATAAATACAAATTATAAAACAAAACAAAAAAAAAGCACAAATAATTCAGTGTCATCTGTGTCACAAACCCTTCCCAACAGGCCCAGAGAATTTTTTTAAGGTGGATGTTCACGGACATTTGGTTGTAATTAGGGACAAGATTCTTCTCACAGCTCCGGCTCCTCGTGCACACACCCGAGCTGAGGACAGCACTGGGTGCTCACAGCTAAACCCAGCAAAAAGAGCTCGGAGAGATGCCCAAGGTTACCTGTTGTTCAGTAAGATGTTGGAGCACTTGATGTCTCGATGCAGGAAATTCTTTTTGTGACAGTAATCCAGCCCCTCCATTAACTGTTTCATGAAAGACTTGATATGGTCCTCTGAGAAATGCACCAGGCCAGATTCTAGCAGCCCCATTAGGTCATGGTCCATGTACTCAAACACAAGGTAAAAGGCACCTGGGATGAGAAACAGAGAAATGGTTGGAAACAAAAGCAGAGACATTAAAAACAGGAGATTCAATTGCTCAAAGCGTCTTTATTGCGCACAATGCTGCTGGAGTTGTTGGTTTTGTTTTTTTAACACTCCTGTGCTGTTTTTTTTTTTTTTACTGGATGACCTTTACCCGAAAAGGGATAAAACCCCCCCCCAAAACAACAAAGTAGCCTCACCAAGCTGACATTTGAAATTAAACAACACTCAAAATAAATTCCTCTGAAGTTCTGGCCACATTTACCTCCATGCCTTGGATTTATTTTTTTTTTTTACAAGAGAGTTTGCTGAAGGATCACTGCCATGCATGGTTTGAACTCGTGTTTGGGTCGCTCCCTTCTCTCTCCTGGAAGAGAAGGTCCCAGACAAGAGCCAGCAGGATGCTGGAATTCTCTTTTCCCACAGTGACTGAGGACAAAGAACTTTTCACACTATTAGTTAAATTTGTTGCCACTAATCAGCGTTAAAAGTGACCCGGCAAAGAGTTGGGTTTTTTTTTTTTTAAAAGACTGCTCTCCTGTGACTCTACAGGAATGCAACCATGCTTTGATCCAACTGGAATCTGTCCTTTGAGGTGAGGCCAGGGCCAGACCCAACCTCGCTGGATCCGTAGGAGGAACAAACCTAACCCAGGGCCCAGTTTTACACCAAACCAAGGGGCTGCACTGTGGAAACCCTGGGAACTTGGGTTTTAATACATAGTAACATAAATGGGGCAAGATGGAGGATTTGGGGTGTTGGCCAAGTCCTTCTTCTTCACGGTTTTGGGTGTTTTTTTCCTAATTGGGTGAAAAAGATCCCCACTGCAGACGTTGGGTGGCCACTTGTTGGGTTAAAAGTTTATAAATAATAGAGGTATCATCTCGGTTTTGGATAGCTTATGCTTTAAAGAAGACCTTGGAAAGTCACAAAGATCCATTTTCTGTTACCCTGGTTTTTCTGAGTTTTTTAAAGCCTTTTGAATTTCATAAATGGAGTCAGATCTTTTTAGTTACTGTACAATATTAGAGCAGTTTTCTACCTTTTTCCCACAGATGTAACATAAACAAATCCTTTGTTTTTCATTCTCTGTCCTTTGTTTGCATATTTCTAACCTGAAAACAATTGTAACTGACAATTGGTCTGGCCACTGAGGCTGAGGGGTGAAACCCCAAAAAGCCAATCTTCTGCTGGACCCACAAATGTACAAAAAAAAGTAAGAAATAAACAAAGGGGCTCTCTTCTCTCCGCTCTCTCGGCTGTGAGCTGGATCGGAAGGACCTCTGCGAAAATCTCTTGTCTGTGTGTGACTGCTTGGTGTGTCTCAGTGACAATTTTCTACCTCGCTAGCCAGAGCTCACAACTCGTGGGGCCGCGCTGTGGGCAAGAATTAACAAACGCCGAACCCCAACGCGAAAACCGCGTCTCAATCCCAGAAAAGATAAGAAACCCACGCCGCATCACAGCTGCGGTGAACGGACCCCGCCCCTGCCAGCCACCTGTACCTTTGTCCTTCTTGAAATCCAGTGCATCTTGCTTGTCCGTGACGATCTCCTTCATGTTGACGACGCTGCGGTGGATGAGCTGCCGCAGGATTTTGATCTCGCGGATGGCCGTGATGGGGAATCCTTCCTTCTCGTTGTCCAGGCGCACCTTCTTCAGAGCCACCAGCTCACCTGCCGGGGCACAGCGGGCTCACAGCCTGCTCACCTGCGCTCCCAGGGAAGCTGGGAGCAGTGAGAACGCCCACCAAAGGGACAGCAGGAGCTGCTTTAGTTACCTCCCAGCTCATTTCAAATTGCTCTGCTAGGAGTTCTTTGTGCTTTCCCTAACCTGCCGCAGCAGAAACGGAATTCCATTTACCCTGGAATTTCCTAAGCTCTGCTGCAATGAAGTCTGACAATTTTAAAAAGCAGCTGTCACAATCTCCCCAGCAGGCATCAAACCACACCCCAGGGCCCGGGATCCTGCCAGCAGAGCAGGAACCCGGCACTAAAAATGAAGATCCCAGAGCTCCTGCTCTCCTGCCCCTTTTTGGAAAACGCCTGATGGAAGGGCTGATCCCAGGACTTCTGGTCCTGCAGGTCACTGAGGAGCAGCACTGCAGGCAGCTGAGCACACCCACGACGTGGAATTCCCCTGGAGCCCCCCTCACCTGTGTCCTTGTCCTTGGCTTTGTACACCTGCCCGTAGGTCCCTTCTCCGATTATCCCGATGATGTCGAACTTGTCCACGCAGCGCTTGCCCCAGTCGCTCTCCGTCTGTCTCCTCTCCCCGTAGCGAGGACAACAGATTCTGCAGGAGGCAACAGCTCTGTGAGACACAAACCAAAACGACCCCCTGAAATGTGCTCAGCCCTAAAACCCGAAAGGAAAGCTCAGGCACGTTGGCTTTGCACTCTGAGAATCGGAAATGCTCAGTTTAACGTATTTTTGTTGTATAATCCCACTACAGGCACTGCTGGACGGAAATATTTTCCTGGATGGCATTATCACGCTAGAGCAGGACAAAAAAAATGAACGTCTGGGATGTTTTGCAGGATGCTGGATGTTTGATTTTTATTTAAAACACTCTGTACAAAACATCCGGAGATTTCTGCTCCCTCAACAACCGCCTCTATTCGTTATCAGGGGAAGCTGTGAATGCACACGGAGCTGTGGAATCCCGGAGTGGTCTGGGTTGGAAGGGACACGAAATATGATCCAGTGCCACCCCCTGCCATGGGCAGGGACAGCTTTCACCACCCCAGGCTGCTCCAATGCCATCCAGCCTGGCCTGGGACACGTCCAGGGGTGCGGGGACAGCCACAGCTGCTCTGGGCAGCTCCATGGCCAACACCTCCATCACGAAGTGCATGAAGAACCCAAATCTCCCATCTGGAACAAACAACTTCTGAAAGCAACAACAGCTTTATACAGAGATGCTCATCCAGAGGTTTATCCCAGCTAAATCAAAGAGAAAAGAGCTTTTGGGGCAGGTGTGGCTGAAGATTGGAGATGACACACTCCAGCAACCTCTTCCATTAATTCTCAAATAAATGCGGCAAGCTGCCTTTAGCTGAGGGCCCAAATGTGAAACAACCCACAGGAAATCAGTCATGACACTGAATAATACAGAAATAGGAACTCGTTTTCTCCCTCATCTCACTTCCCTCAGCACAACACTCTCAAACCCGTCCCGAGGACTCAAGAAACTCAAAGATTAAAATTAAAAAAAAATATAATAATTAAAAAAAAAAGCGGTCAGCCTTACTTTGGTCTCTTTTTGAAGGGTTGCTGAGGTGGTGTGACTGCCTTTGGTTCTGGGGAGTCGGGAGGAGATGGGTCCCCCCCCAGGGAGCTCTGGGGGGAGCGGGAGGTCCGTGAGTAAGTGTCGTGGTCTCTGCTCTCTGTCTTTCTTCACAGGTTTTGGAGGAAGAATCTCTTTTGGACTAAACTCCGAAAAGTTAATACAACACAAAAGTCAGAGCCGGTTAAACAAACAGACAAACAACAAAAGCTACTGCAGGACAACAGCTCCTGTTGACAGCGTGAGGTTTGAGTGTCGAAATTGGCAGAGCCAAATACAAAATGAAATGGCTTTCAATTTATAACGCTAACACACCGGGAGAGAAAAGTGTCAGAGTGGAGCACTGTGGGGAAACGAACACACAGGTCTGCGCTGGAACTCGCTCAATTTGCACAGATCAGTACCAGTAATTGGGAGTTTCCTGTGAGGCAGCTCAGGGCATCAGCCAGCACCCACTTTCTGACCTTTACTTCCTCTATTTACTCCACTTGTCACCATGAAATTAAAGTGCTTGACTTGGTGAGGACCACTATAAATACAGACCCAGAGTTCAGCCTTCCTCCACGAGAAACTTTTAACCTCTCAGCAAGGACTGGAGTGTGGCTTTAACTCCCAAATGCCGCCCAGGAACCAAAAGTTGATTTTTTTTCCATCCAATTACCAAGGGCATCAGGAGTTTGGTTTAGGCTGGCAGGAGCTGCATGAGCAGAACCTACTTTCTCTTTCATGTATTCAGCGAGGAGAATTCCTAGGCTGGAGTAGTCACGAATTCTCCGTGCAAATCTCTGCCTCGCCAGGAAAAGAAAAAATAATTTAAGAGATCCAAACAGCCCTTCCCAGGTCTGTTTTTAGAGCAGGGAGAAGGTTTGGTGTCTGTACCATCAGGTCTAACACTCCAGAATAAATGAACTGATGGAAGTAGGTCGTTTTACTAATTATTTTATTAGACGCTGCCTCATCTGCACGACAATCTTTTGTGAAATCTACTTAAGGAAGGTGGAAGAGAAAAACCACCAGAAATGGGAGAGGCAGATGGGCTGAAACTCTCCCCTCACCGACAGCCAAATCCTTAGGACCAGGATAATCGTGTTCAAATAGCTACAGAAAACCCCATGGAATTGTTAAGGCTGGAAAAGGCTGGAAACCCATGAACACTGCCACGTTTACCACTAAACCACAAAAAGACTCAATCCTTTTGTCCAGACACCCCTCAAAAACAACTTCTTTGTAAGACCACAGTGGGAAGGGCAAAGGTGTGTCTGGAGAGTGAACCTGCAGCGCTCAGCTCTCCCCTTTTTACCCAAAAAAAAAATTAAAAAAATCCCATTTTCTTGCCTTTTATCTGTTCAGTTCTCTATTTGCATATGAGCACTGGGTTCCTCTAAGCTCAGTTCCCCCAGGACACCTGGGCTGGTCTTCAAGGGGAGGAAACCAAACAGAGCCCGCAGAGAAAAAGGCCAAGAGCGAGCACCAAGAACACAACAAAGGCTCCTCTCCTCTGAACCAGCGGGGATGTCACCCCAAAATCAGCGGGGACACCGGCTCCCAAAAACCAAATGGGGACACCGGCCCTCAAAAAATGCCAGCGGGGATGCCAGCCCCCAAAAACCAAATGGGGATGCTGGCCTCCAAAAAACCAAGTGGGGATGCTGGCCTCCAAAAAACCAAATGGAGATGCTGGCCTCCAAAAAACCAAGTGGGGATGGCAGCCCAAAATCAGCGGGAACGCTGGCCCCCAAAAAATGCCAGCGGGGATGCCAGCCCCAAAAAACCAAATGGGGATGCCAGCCCCAAAATCAGCGGCGACGCCAGCCCCCAAAAACCAAGCGGGGACGCCGGCCCCCCAAAAAATGCCAGCGGGGACGCTGGCCTCCAAAAAACCAAACGGGGATGCCAGCCCCAAAAACCAAGTGGGGACACTAGCCCCCAAAAAAACCAAGTGGGGACGCTGGCCCCCAAAAATCCAAGCAAGTATGCCAGCCCCCAAAAAACCAAGTGGGGACGCTGGCCCCCAAAAACCAAGCTGGGATGCTGGCCCCCAAAAACCCAAACGGGGATGCCGGCCCCCAAAAACCCAAACGGGGATGCCGGCCCCCAAAAACCCAAACGGGGATGCCAGCAGCCAGGTGAGTGCTGTGCTCCCAGGAAGCTGAACAAGCTCTGCCTCAAACCAGGACAAAGTTTGTAAAAACGCCTCCTGAACAGCTTTTCCTCCTCTCCTGGTGAATCACCCAGGCCTAAAAGCATTACAGGAGGTGGTAATTCTGGAGAGGTTGAAGAGTCTCCACTTGAACGAGGTGTGTTCTGTCCCTGGACACTTCAAAGCCAAATTTCCAACCCTGCATTCGCCACGGGCTTGGGGCTGGAACGTTCCCCTGGCTCAGCAAGGACAAAAGTCCAGTTCAGAGAGTTTTTGCTCATAAAAACGAAGGCAGCTGGGGAAGGGTGAGATTCTGCACAGTCAGGGCTACCAGACTCAGCAAAACAAGTGGGATTTCCCATCCTTTTATTGGGAAAAAGTCACACAGAGCCGTTTACTGAGCCCCAGCATCACCCTCATCGCCCCAGCCTCGAGGTCAGGGATAAAACACTTTTACAGAGTTAAGCCACACTTGGGTGGTAAAAAAAACAACAAAAAAAACCTCTGGGTGTGAGCGGTTGAAAAAAAATAAAATAGAAATTGTCAGGGCAACTTCTGGGATTGGGAAGGAGGGAACACTGCATCAGGATTTGCATTGCCTGGCATTTGGGTTGGGAAAAATCAGCAGGCAGCTCAAAGCTCCTGCTCAGCACAGAGACATTCGAAACCAGTAATATTTGCTGAACAACATCACACAGCTCAGGGAGGGCACCAAACACACACCAGCCTCACTTTCAGGCTGGAGGCAGTGAGAACATTTCCCTGATTGCCATCAATACCAGAATCACCCATGAGAATAAATCCAATTATTCAGAATATGTAACACGTCCACCACAGCGTGATTGCATCGAGTCAGAACTGTGGGATACCACACTGGTCACTAAAAACGTGCTTTACTCCCCGATCCCAGCACCCCAATCCCATCTTTAGTGATGGCTGGGAAGACACAGGAGTTTTTAGGGAACTACAGGCTAAGCAGATCAAATTGAAAAAAAAAAAAAGCATCGCTGATGATCTTAAGTTAACAGCACTGCAACACACTAACAGCTAGAAAAAGAAAGAAAAAACCCAAATATTTGTTTGGGTTTTTTTTTCCTCTACTCCATTCTGGATATTCTGCTCCTTTCTTCTCACCAGAAGAAACCTCCTGAGTGAGGCTTTCAGACAAGTTCATCACAACCACCCCCAGCCCAGCCAGAGCTGCAACGACAGGACAGAGCCAAGTCTGCAGGTTTTGATCAGAAATGATCAGGAAATAAAGTTGAAGCAGGTGCAGTTTCACTCATTTTTAAACTTTTTCAAGCAAACAATGATATTGCTTTCTCAAGCAATAAAGGATTGCATCAATTACTCCGGAATTAAGACAATACTCAAGTTAAACCAAAGCTGTTTTTTTACACGTGGGCATGGCCTGTGTGGCTGATGAACCTGGAACAGAAAAAGCTCTGGTTTGTGTTCTTGTACTTGAATTGTTAAGCTTTTTCCTGTTCTGTGAGTACAAGTTCCTAAAGCATTAAGCAAACAATAAAAAAGTAATTTTAAATTAAGTGTGCGAACAGCTCCAACACAAAGAGAGGCAAAAATCCCAGATCCACGTCCCATCCCCGTAATAAACATGAGCAAGGAGTTGATGTGAAACCTTCACCAAGCAGCAGCCAAACCTCTCGTTTCCCACAGAGGTAAGAGGCACCAACCTGCACGAGATGATAAAACTCTCCACACAAACCCGGCAGGGCCAAGGCCTCCAACAGCCCTGGGATAAAAACTCATAACTGTAAAACGAAACCCCCCCAAACAGAACCCCCTCTTTACTCAAGGCTTTGCTCTTAAAGGCAAAGGGGATGCTCTGGCGTGACCTTACCTATCCAAGTCATCTTCCCCAACTAAAATAGGGGGGAGCGGAAGCGGAGGCAAGGTGGAAGTTTTCAGGTGTGGGATAGCAGCCGTCACAGACACTTGGGTTTTTGTAGCCACCTGGACAGAGGACTGGGAGTTCACCTGAGAGGATAAAGTAGACGTCCTTGGGTGGGAAGAAGATGGCAAAGACGTTGGGGCCGGAGGAGGGACCTGAACGGGAGTCGCCGGGGCTGGAGGCGGCGGCGGCGCGGCGGGTGACGGCGGCAGCGGCGGCAGCGGCGGCGTGGGAGGCGGAGGGGTGGTGGTGGGCAGAGGAGGAGGGGGGGATTTGATGGTGGCGGGCAGGGGAGGCGGAATCTCCTTCTCCGCTGCGTCCGTCTCCTTTGGAGATACCAGGTCCTCCGCCACCGCGACGGCCTTCGAGTCTTTTGTTCCCGTGGGTTTGGGATCCCTGACCGGAACGGGATGTTTCCTCTCCGAGTTCTCCTCCGCCTTGGATTTCGGCGTCTCCGCGGGGGCTTTGGGCTCCGCGTTGGCGTGCGGCAAATTAACCGGCTCCGTGTCCGCGGCTTTCTCGGATTTAACGGTTTTGGTGACTTTTTTAGACTCCGTCCCAGCCTCCTTCAGTTCAGCCAAGCTGTTCTCCTTCCTGGCCAGGAAAACAGGGGAACCTTTCGCCTCCTTCCCGTCCACCTTGGCCGCAGCGGCCGCCGCAGCCGCTCGCTCCTTCTTCTTCCTGCTGAGCTCCGCTCCGAGGCTGGAGTTCAGCGGGAGCCTGGTCGGGGAGATGCTGGAATGGCGACTGCGGGAGCCAGACCTCTGCTTCTTGCTGTGAGACGAGTGTCTGGAATAGGCAGGACTGCGGCTCCGGGACTTCACGGATTTCCTGCGGAGAGAAACGACACGGAGCTTCTCTCACCCTCTGAGCTACTCACCAACGGCTGGGATCCGTTGTGGGTCAGCTCGGGGAGTCCACAACACCCGTCAGGAGAGACTGAAGCTACTGAAAGGAGTTTCTGTGTCCGTCAGGAGCAGTTTTATACCATCATCACCCACCCTCCCTGCGCCAGACCCGCCGTCACACCGGGAGAGAAGGGAAGGATCGAGGCTGGGCAAGCCCCGAGGGAAAGAGGAGACCACAGCTCACACACTCAACAGGAGACTTGAGCGAACAGAATGAGCTAACATTAGGAATCTTTCACAGGAATTATGTGCAGCTTTAAAGAAAGGCATGGATAAAACACGACCGCCCTCACGGGAATGCTGCCGCAGGAAATCGGGCGCTTCAAGCTCGTTTTGCACCCTCTGGTTCTTTTACTGCTATCAGAACTCAAATTTGCATAGTGTGATGTGGAAGAAGGAACAGTTTAACTTTATTGGTCTTGGTTTTCCCGTACAAAGAATGGGCTCTAAATTATTTCTGTGCGTGCAGAAATAATCACGGTAAATCTGTGCCGGGAGAGAAGCAAGGCAGGAAGCACCTCACACCATCAGGGCTTCCCCCACACCAACCTGCTCAGGAGAGAGGGGAAACTGATGGGGAAGCCAGATAAACACGAAAATGGAAGTGGAAACTGGTACCTGCAGTGCCCATATCAAATTCCTGATAAGCCAGAACGGTTTCCTCCACTCCAGGAGGAACCAGGATCGGGCAGGGTGAGGCAGGAGCCTTTAATGGTGCGCTGGGCTCTGATGGCAACAGGACAACCAAAAACTCCGAGTTCAGACCCTACAAATACTGTAACAGGCACTCCACGATTGATTACTCAAGACACATCTAATTTGGAAAACAAGGAATTCCCTCAAAACGGTCCCACAGTAGTTATAAAACACATTTAACAGCAGCAGTTCAAACACGGGTGACACTGGCTCCCTTGTAACCACGAACATCATTAACAACAATTAATACTACCCCAGGACAATAAACATTTGGAAAATAAACTGGAGAAACTGAAACAACGGGAATTTCTTATCCCAAAAGCAGCAGCACCTTGCAGGGTCTCCCCATGGGGTGTGGGGTTCTGTCCCTACTCCAAGGATCAGCATTCCTCTCTCCCACTTGGAGATTACAACCCCAAGCCTCATGCCGACGGTGGTCAAAGGGCTGTAGGTGAGTCTCTACCTTTAGACTTGCAAAATAAATCTAAAAGCAGGAGAAAAACGCAGGATCTGCAGTCACACACTGTTGTGTCACGGGAACCTGCCTCGGGATCACCTCTCTTCCCAAGGTTTCTGCTCAGTGAAGCTGCAGCTCACCTGTCACCACGAGCTGGGAGAGCAGTTACCTCTTCAGCAGCTCCAAGACATTTGCAGGCTATGGAAAACATTCCTAATGAATCTTGCAGGATGTCACCTACTGCAACCACAAACGGTTTTGGGGTTAACGATTCTCCAGTGCAATTCATCCCGGATGGATCGTTCAAGGCGCTGCCAATGCCCTTTTTCCTGCTCCCTGCCTTCCATCCTGCCCCATGATTACTCCAGTTCATGGAATCACGGAATGGTTCGGGTTGGAAAAGACCTCAGAGCTCATCCAGTGCCACCCCTGCTATGACAGGGACACCTCCCATTATCCCAGGGTGCTCCAAGCCCCATCCAGCCTGGCCTTGGACATTCCCAGGGATCCAGGAACAGCCACAGCTGCTCTGGACACCCCGTGCCAGGGCCTGCCCACCCTCACAGGGATTTAATCCAGCTGGATGCAGAGCAAACAAACCAGATCACTCACCAGATCCCAAGTGAACTTCTCCAAAAGTCCAATTTTACCTCATTTAACGGCGCTAATTTCGGAACAGCCACCAGGGACACCTGCCTGGACCAGGACAGGTGAGGGTGGGGACATGGGGGAACGGTCAGACTCTCTCACAAGGGCTGCTGCAGCACAGAACCAGCACTTCCCAGGGCTGGAATGACTCTCTGACCTTCCAGCAGCAAATAGCCACAGCGCTCTGTTCCACCAGGAATAAACCCAGCCATTGCCTGCCAGTCCTCTTCACTCCACAGGCACCACTCACCCTTTTTCCTTTCACTAACAACAATCCCCTACAAACAACTGCTCTTTCCAAGCCCGTTTTCCAGGCTGGTGTTCACAGCTGCTCTGTGACACCTGAAAAAGGCCCCACATCCAGAAAGCTTCCTGCTCTCCCAGCTCCACCAGCACAGCAAACCTCACCTCCCATCCCCAGCCCCAAAAACACCAACACAGCCCCTGCTGAGGGGCCTTCTATCACTGACTAGCTCAAATAAACGGGCAATAAAGTTTAAAAAAACAAAACAAAAAAAAGGCAATAAACAGGAGATGCACAGGCAGGTTTTGCCTCTGGAAGGAAATAATTTCCATCCTCTGGAATGGTTTTTTTTTGTGGCTTTACCTGCAGCCACTTCGTAGCACTTTTACCCCTTTCACCCTTAATTTGTTAAGCCTTGCTGGAACGTTCCACACCTTACTTGTTTTGTCAAGGTTATCCAGGATGGATGAGGGGCAACTCAGCCTCACATTCCTTCCTCTTTCTGGATAAGAATGTTCTGGGATTAAAACCCACCCCGCTGTCCCTCCAGAACTGGAGAACAGAAATAAAAGATACCGACCGTGACAGCGGTGAATTAACAAAGAAACTACGGCTTCACCTAAAAATCCAAATTAAAAAGGACCGTGAGATTTACCGAAGTGACACAACCAGAAGATTGGGATGGTCTTTGGAGAAGGGAATGCTAGAACCTTCCATGCTGAGGTGGCCATGGTTAACAGGTGACAGCAGGTGACATCCACACGATTCCATATCACCCACCCAGAATCACCTACAGGTAGCTCAGTATCTTACCTAAACAACACAGAGGTAAGGATAAAGCAGGAAAGAGCATCTGGGAAGCCTGACTGCCCCGACTTCTCAGGAAACACGCTTTAATTCTTATTTTTGAATTAGCAAACCTGTCACGACTGCAAGGACCCAGCACGTGCACACTCACACCTCACCATCCGTGAGCACTCAGCACATCCCACCTCCAGCACGCTGAGGGACTCTGGAATTCCATCTCCTTGTTTTAGCTGCAGTGACAACAGTTGCTACACAGAATGGCAAAGCACATCTGTTATTTCCCCTCTGACCAAATCATCCTCGTTTCCCCCTCGATGGGAAGCGGGTTGTTTTCCACAGCCACTGGAAACGCAAACGCTCTGGATTTTCTCCAATCAGCACAGCACATCCCTAACGATGTGTTTTGGACATGGAGATGAAAGGAAAACACAGAATGCGCTAAGGAAAAAAAAAAATAAATAAAGTAAAAAAATCCCCCATATTGTCAGTCAGTGGAAATAACAAAGCGTCCCAGAAAAGCCTGAGGAGCGCAAGCCGTGGTCAGGTGCTCTCTGCCTGAGTGTGCCAGTTAAAGAGCTTTTCTCTCCCAAAAATGTTCCTGCCCCTCCACAGGAGGCACAGAAGGGATCAGCCACTGCCCAAAGTCAGCTGCCTCCTTTCACACTCCTCTGCAGCACATCAAGGTGAGGAGGGCTCAGCTCGCCCCCTCCCTCTGGTGAGCCCCGAGCCCCCCAGGTGAGCCCTGAGCCCCCCTCTGCCACCTGGACACACCTGACCCAGAGACCCCCACCCTCCAGTCTCACCTCGCAGCCCGGGAGCTCCACAAAGCAAAACCAAACACGTGAATTACAACTACTGCTTCACCCAAACACACGGAAAACAGGTGAAATTCCCCCTGTCCCTTTACTACCATCGCTGCAGGCAGGTGTTTTCCAAAGGGGCTGCAATGCCTCA
>JANEHK010000598.1:0-20195 GCA_025960845.1 Tachycineta bicolor | reverse complement strand
CCTGTGGCTCATATAGGCCATCTCCTAGTGTTACTACATTTGTGCCTCCTGGTACCCGTTATTATAGCATCAACTCCCTTGGGAGTTCCTTCAGGGCACTTCACACCAAGGGCTTCCATCACTGTGATGTCTGTGAGAACTTGTTGCTTCCCAGTTCTCCACCATCCCTCTGGATTCTGGAGCATCTCAGCACAAGTGATCGTGGCTCCTTCTTCATCCCTAGCCTCCTGAGGAGGACAAATGTCCTCCTGAGCTGGTGAATGTGGTCAGGAAGCAGAACAGTCCCTGTCATCCAGGAGGAAGCAGCTGGTGACCTGCTGAGCCACTCAGATGCTCACAGGTGTATGGGATTGGATGGGATCCATCCTCGGGGGCTGAGGGAGCTGGGGGATGAGCTCCCCAAGCTGCTCTCCATCATTTCTCATCAATCCTGGCTCACTAGGGAGCTCCCAGAGGGCTGGAGGTGCCAATGTGAGCCCATCCCCAGGAAGGGCTGGAAGGAGGATCTGGGGAGCTCCAGGCCTGTCAGCCTGACCTCAGTGCCTGGCAAGGTCATGGAACAGATCACCTCAAGTGCCATCATAGAGCACCTACAGCATGGCTGAGGGATCAGACCCAGCCAGCGTGGGTTTAGGAGGGGCAGGTCCTGCCTGACCAACCTGAGCTCCTTTGATGACCAGGTGACCCACCTGGTGGATGTGGGAAAGGCTGTGGATGTGTCTGCCTGGACGGCAGCAAAGCCTTTGGCACTGTGAGCCACAGCATTCCCTGGAAAAGCTGCAGCCCACAGCTTGGGCAGGTTCCCTCTTCACTGGGAGAATGAAGAACTGTCTGGAGGCTGGGCCCAGAGAGTGCTGGGGCTGATGCCGCATCCAATTGGTGTCCAGGCACCGGTGGTCTCGCCCAGGGATGTG
This sequence comes from Tachycineta bicolor, assembly GCA_025960845.1. Classification (NCBI taxonomy): domain Eukaryota; kingdom Metazoa; phylum Chordata; class Aves; order Passeriformes; family Hirundinidae; genus Tachycineta; species Tachycineta bicolor. The sequence goes on along the minus strand of JANEHK010000598.1, from coordinate 19,281 downwards.
TGATGGCCCCAGTCCTGTTTAATGTCTTCACTGATGATCTGGATGAAGGGATCGAGGCCACCATTAACAAATGGCAGATGACACCAAGCTGGGTGTGAGTGTGGATCTGCTGGAGGGTAGGAGGGTACTGCACAGGGCCCTGGACAGGATGGATCCAGGGGCCAAATACAACAATGTGAGGTTTAACAAATCCAAGTGCTGGGTCCTGCACTTTGGCCACAACAACCCCTGCAGAGCTACAGACTGGGGACAGTGACTGGACAGTGGCCAGACAGAAAGGGACCTGCAGGGACAGATGGACAGCAGGCTGGACATGAGCCAGCAGTGTGCCCAAGTGGCCAAGAAGGCCAATGGCACCTGGGCTAGATCATGAATGGTGTGGCCATCCAGACCAGGGCAGTGATTCTTCCCCTGCGCTCGGGAATGGCTGGGCAGCACCTCAAGTGCTGTGTCCAGTTCTGGGCCCATCTATTTAAGAAAGACATGGAGGGGCTGGAGTGTGCCCAGAGAAGGGCAACAAGGCTGGTGAGGGGTCAGGAAAAAAAGTCCTGTGAGGAAGGGCTAAAGGGAGCAGGGGAAGTTTATCCTGGAGAAGAGGAGGCTCAGGGGAGACAAGTCAAGTCAAGGCACAGGTTGGATTTGATGATGTCCAATGCTTTTTCCAACCTGGCTGATTCTGTGATTCTCTGAAACCACCCTTTCAGCAGTTGCAGGATGAGCCCTGGGCCTCCTCTCCAGAAGGTCCAGCAGCCCAGGTCCCTCAGCTTCTCCTCACAGCCCCAAAGCCCATCCTGTCAGTCCTGCAGAGCCTCTGCAGCTCCTCCTCCTTGCCCAGAACAGGGAGCCCCAGAGCCAGACACAGCAGCCCAGATGTGCCCCCCTGGCCTGTGGTGTCTCTGGCAAGGGAGCAGCACGAGGCACTGCAGGAGCCTGCAGACAATTCCTGAACCACTTGGAGGATGATCCTGCTCCCCAAGGGTTGTTCCCATAGTGCCAATTCAAACTGAAATGGGAAGTGGGGTCAGAGAGGAAAGGGCAACCAGGGATGGGCTGTTTGCAGGGGAGGGAACAGGGCTAGGCAAGAGGAAAAAAATTGTACCAGGAAGGGTGAAGAAAGTCAAGGTAAAGCAAAGGAAACGCTGAGGGCAGTTTGGGGGTTTCTGCCAGGCAGCCATGGCTCTGAGCAACAACATCTGCATTGGCACAGGAAACTCCCAGCTCATGGGAACAAACTTTCTGGCTGACTTCAGAGGACACCACAAACCTGAGTGGTTTCCCTGCTGTCCCCCAGCCCTTCCTGGCCCCAGGGGCTGATGATGGCATTTGTGCTCCCTCAGGTTCATCTCCCCACACCAACACCATGGGGGTGCTGACGCCTGCTCTGGGCAGTGCACACAGGGGCTCCTGAGCCAGTGCTGCCGTGTCTGTGCCTGCAAGGATGCGGCACCTGTGTGAGCTGGGGGAGAGGCCAGGGCTGCAGAGGGGGGATGTTGTTGGCAGGTGCATGAGGATGCTCTGGGACGCTGCCCTGGGGTGTCCAGCGCAGTGGGGATGGGTCAGCCCCTGCTCTGCTGCTCCTTCCTGTCTCCCCCAGGCACCTTGCAGAGCCCCAGCCATGCTGTTTGCCCCCAGCCTACCCACGGCCACCCTGGGGCTGCTCACAGGGCTTTTCTCTGCTGAGCATTGGCCTGGGCGTGTTCTGGACAGAGCCTGGGCAAGGAGCCTGGAGCCCCCAGGCCCTGCCCTGAGGCGTCAGTGCTGCCCCAGCAGTGCCCATGGCCTGTCCCTGCTGCAGCCCCGGCACTGCCACCCCCAGCACTGTGCCCGGCCCCGAGAGCACTCAGGCCCTACAGCAACACCAGGGCCAGGAGGGCAGCGGGGCAGGGGCACGGGAGCAGCACTGGCAACACCAAGTGCTGCTGCTCCTGGGCACAGCTGCTGTGCCAGCACTGATCTGCCCCAGCTCTGCACACAGACATTGCTGCTGCAGCTGCAGAGAAGGGAACAAAAGGGGGATCTCTGCAGAAAACTTGGCTGGGAGATTTTTAGTTCCTTTAAAGCCAACAAGAGCGCAGCCACTCATTGACACAGTCTGTGGCCACAGGGAAAATGGAGAGAAACAAAATGAGAAATCGTACTAACATTGACATTTCTTTGTGGTCGGTATGAAAAAAACCTAAAATGACTAGAAACATCCTCCAAAATGAAACTAACAAGAAGTATCAAAGATGATTTTTATTACACGTGATTTGCAGAAATTGGCAGCAGTTTAATGTCCCTGAAACCATCCAGTCATCAGTCTCCACACTGCAGCCTTGAGCTCCTGGTTCCTCAGGCTGTAGATGAGGGGGTTCAGGGCTGGAGGCACCACTGAGTACAGAACTGACAAGGCCACATCCAGACATGGGGATGAGATGGAGTGGGGCTTCAGGTGAGCAAATATGGAAGTGCTGAGGAACAGGGAGAGCACAGCCAGGTGAGGGAGGCAGGTGGAAAAGACTTTGTGCCGTCCCTGCTCAGAGGGGATCCTCAGCACAGCCCTGAAGATCTGCACATAGGAGAAAACAATGAACATAAAACAACCAAGTGCTAAACAGGCACTAACAGCAAGAAGCCCAAGTTCCCTGAGATGGGATTTGGAACAGGAGAGTTTGAGGATGTGTGCGATTTCACAGAAGAACTGGCCCAGGGCATTGCCATGGCACAGGGGCAGGGAAAATGTATTGGCTGTGTGCAGAAGTGAATAGAGAAAACCACTGGCCCAGGCAGCTGCTGTCATGTGGGCACAAGCTCTGCTGCCCAGGAGGGTCCCGTAGTGCAGGGGTTTGCAGATGGACACATAGCGGTCATAGCACATGATGGTCAGGAGGGCAAGCTCAGCTCCAAGGAAGAAGAAAATCAGAAAAACCTGTGCAGCACATCCTGTGTAGGAGATGGTCCTGGTGTCCCAGAGGGAATTGTGCATGGCTTTGGGGACAGTGGTGAGGATGGAGCCCAGGTCGGTGAGGGCCAGGTTGAGCAGGAAGAAGAACATGGGCGTGTGCAGGAGGTGGCCGGAGGCTACGGCGCTGATGATGAGGCCGTTGGCCAGGAGGGCAGCCAGGGAGATGCCCAGGAAGAGGCAGAAGTGCAGGAGCTGCAGCTGCCGTGTGTCTGCCAGTGCCAGCAGGAGGAAGTGGCTGATGGAGCTGCTGTTGGACATTTGCTCCTGCTGAACATGGAGATCTAAAAAAAAGGAATCATGAAATAGTTCTGTTTGTAGAGAATTTCAATATCCCAGCACGGCTTGGTGGCACTTTCCCCCCACTGCCTGCCCAGGGCTTTGCTGCCTGGAGCTGTCCCTGCCTGCAGCTGCTTCCCTGTGCCCAGGGCTGGACCCTGCCAGTGCTGCCAGAGCCCAGCCCAGCCCTGGGGGCTCAGCTCTGCCCTGCAGAGCCCTCCCAGATCAGGCACTGCCCAGGGGCAGCTCTGGCTCTGCAGGCTCTGATGGCAACCTCAGAGCAAACCTGAGGAGGCTGGAAAAGTGACACTGGTGCTGCCTGCAAGGGACCCTCTGCTGATTTCTGTCACTGCCTGGTTTATTAAGGTCTGAGAGAAAATTGTTTTTTCTCAACCTGAACAGAGAGATGAATATCTATGTGCAATTTTCCACCCAGGCAACACAGCGTATTAGATTAAAAAAGCTGGATTTATCCTTTTTTGCAGCCCCTGCCTTGCCCTGCTCCCTGTACAATGTAGTTGGGAGTATTCTGGAGTTAAATGTCATGCTGAGAGGAGATCTGAACAATGCAGCATCCTCACCACAGAAGGAGAACACTTCCATCCCTGAACAGCTGTCTCCTTCCACCCAGATCTTGTCCCCCAGTGCTGGCAGCAGCTCCCAGGGCTGGCTGAGAGCTGTCCCTGGCAGGCAGCAGAGTCCCTGCCCCAGCACAATGCCCTGGGCTGCAGGACCCTGCTCTGCAGGACAGCCCTGGGCACCCCTGGCTGCTCTGCACAAGAGATAATCAGAGAATGTACTCACAGAGTCTGTAGGCATTGGGATGTTGCAGCTTTAGGAGATCCCTGCAGGAGCTGCAGCTGCCTTGTCCTGCAGCCAGAGGTTCCTGTGCCAAGGGCTGGGAGTGATTCTCCCGCAGTCACTTCTCAGCTCCTTCCCAGCCCTGAGTGATTGAAGATCTCTGTGCCTGTGTGCTGTGCCCGGGGTGGCTGCAGGCAGTGCCCCAGCCCTGCTGGGCTGGGAGAAGAGTTGCTCATCAAGAGAGATGTGTTTTTGAAGCTCTTCTTGGTTTCCAGGAGCTGCCTCTGTGCCAGGAGCCCAGCCCAGCTCAGCAGCACAGACACAGCACAAGGACTTTAATAACCCTCTCAGGCTTTGTGCTGAGGCCCTGAACATCAGTCCCTGAGAGGGAGCTGAAGAAACCTCTCAAGAATTCCCAGTCAGAATCCAACTCCAAAGTTTCTTGAAGTTTTAATGAGTCCCACTGAGGGACAGGAGAGAGAAAGTGTCCCCAGGCCCCAGGCAGAGCAGAGAACTGGAGGCAGTGATGACAGGTGGGGACAAAGAGAAGCCAAGTCCTGGTGTCCTGGGGCACAGCAGCCTCTGTGCCACCAAGGGCTGTGAAGAGACACCTTATCCTGGGGCCCTGGGGCCTCCTGGCACAGCCCCAGCAAGGCTGGGCACTGTCAGCCCCTTGTGCTGCCCTCAGCATCCCCCTCACATCCCAGTGGCCTCAAGGATGTGCTGGAAGGAGTCCCTGGGGAGCCTTGGTCAGCAATGGCCCTGGGGGGCTCCTGAATGCTCCCAGGGACAGCAGGTTTTTCAAAGGACTTTGGGTTTTGCTTTTGCCTTGGAGTCTCTGAGAGGTTTGTGCAATCATGGCCTGCAATTATCTGCTCTAATTAGTCCCTTGAGAGGCTTTGTAAGTAACAACACTCTGTGGAGCTCATTAATACTTCAAAGAACTTCAGGTTTTTAAAGGTACTTGGTGTTGCCCATTTAGAACTGACTCTATGAGAATGATTGTGCAATCATGTCCCCAATTATCTACTTTATTAAATCCCTTGGGATTCTCTTTCAGGAAAAATAGTGGGGCTTATTAATACTTCAGGGTATTGAAGTATTGAAGGTATTGAAGAACTTTTTTTTGGCACAAAACTGTGTCAAAAAAAGTCTGAGAAGTTTGTGCAATTGTGGCCCCAATTATCTGCTTTAATTAGTCCCTTGAGATTCTTAGCCAGTAACAACATTCAGTGGGGCTCATTAATGCTTCAAGGTACTCAGGATTAATTTAAGTACTTCTTTTTTGCCACTGAGTCTCAGAGAGGTTTTTTGTGCAATCCTGGCCTCCAATTCTCTCCTTCATGGAGTCCAGGAGGAGCTTGTGTTGGGGATGGACCTCTGTGGGACCCACTGATGCATTGAGACACTTTGGGTTTTTCTTCTGACTTTGACTCCTGGAAAGGTTTGTGCAATCTCCTCTCAGGCCTGGAGGTTCCAGGGTTCAACACCAAATCTAACACAGGGCTCATTAGCATCAAGCAAGTCCTGACAAACCATGGTTCTGCCTTGATTTCCCTCTGGCTTCATTAGGAAGGTTTCCTGCTGCAGTTATGGAGAAATATTTCAAAGAGCTTCTAAGAAATATGTATTCGTATTTTCAAGTATGTATTTCAATACTGTTCTCATTACACAAGAGGTGATTGCAGCATTCTGTGGTTGATACTGAACCAGGGTCTCCCAAGGAGGTCTGGCCTGCTCAGAGAAGCTGTGCCTTGAGGTGTGACCCAGAGGGGACAACCTTGCTCCACATTCCCAAACCACATCATATCTATTCTCACCACCTGGGACCTGCTTTCCTTGGAGACCTGGCTGCATTCACTTAGCCAAAGAAGGATTTTCTTCTTTTATTTTTGAAGCAATCTAAAACTCCTGAGTTTCCCCAGTGAAAACAGAAACCCTCCTCCAGTGTGGGCCAAGCCCAAGGTGCCACCAAGAGCACTGCAGCCCTGCCCTGGGCCAGGAGTGAGGGTGGATCATCATCCCAACCTGCCCTGGGCCATTGCAAGGGGCTGTGGCCATGGACACTGCACTGACCCCACTGCTGCCTTTGGATCCCTCATCCCTTCAAGTTTCCTTGGAAAGCGCCCCAAGGACCCATTTCTGCAGTCAGGTTCCATGGCCAGGGGGGATGTGGGGGGCTGCAGGAGGTCAATGCCCCATCCCTGGAAACATTCAAGTGCAGCTGGGACAGGGCTCTGAACAACCTGATGTGGTGAAAGATGTCCCTGCTCATGCCAGGTCTGGACAAGAGGCCTGAGTGAGGCCTGAACAGCAGGCCCTGAGCCAAAGGTGACCTCTGCAGAAACCTTCAACCAAAGGTTATCTTTGTGTCTGCTCATTAGTGAAATATGCATGGTCATTAGCACTGTGACAGATGTATCCACTCATTAGTGAAACATGCATTGACCTTTCTGTGTTTAGAAGCCAGACAAGGCCATGAAATCTGACATCTGGCCTTGTTTGGGGCTGGATGGTCAAAGTCATCTCCCGTGGTTCCTCCTTGGGCCCTGGCCAGGCTTTGGGAGGGACCCAAGAGGAGGATGAAACCAGCTGTTCCTGCACTAGAAGTGCTGTCAGTTTGTTTATTCAGCACTGTCAGAGCTGGGCCCTCTCCCAGCCAGGTTGGAGCCTCACCTGTGGCTGGAGGCACCTGCAGCAATTCCCAGTGTCCGGGAGTGGCTCTGCAGTCCTTGGCTGGGACAGCTTCCCCCAGCTGATGTGTGCATGTGGGTGATGGGAAAGTCTGAGGGGAACTGGTGATGGATCTTTCTCAAACCCTGCAGGCAATCTTTAGTAGTGATGGTTGGGTGCATTGCTGAGCTGCTCCTTTTGTGCTCCTTTGCTGCTTTGAACTGCAGTAAATGACACTGATTCCTTTGGGTGATATCTGTGTCTTTGGTGCTAAAATGCATCCAAAAATTGAATATGGAAAAATAAAAGAACTTGTGGGTTTAGGAAGATGAGGATGGATTTTCGTCACAGAATGTTGGAAACAGCAGCAACAGAAGGAACAGAAACACTGTGAAACTCCTCTGGCCCAAAGGCACCGGGGACACAACAGCAGCACAGGGAGGAGCCCTGGATCCATCATCAACCCACAGTGGGAAATAGGAAATCAGACCTTTGGTACTGGGAATGGAGGCTGCTGGGTGTGTGGAGACTGCCCATAAACAGATTCCTAAAGGATGGTTTGGGTCCTGTTTCCAGGCACTGTTGATGCCTCCCTTGAGGGTACTTCAGCAACATCCACAAGGAAGAGCTGGGGCCAAGAGAACATTTCCCCCCAGAGAGTGCCTTTGGTCTCAGGAAGCCAAAGATTCTGGTTCACCCTGTGCCCCATGTGGGCTGCCTTGTCCTGTGGAATTTACATTAAGAAGGTAATGCATTATTAGAAGAAGTAAAAAGAGATGCTATTAAAATACCCAATAGCACATCCACTGAGCTCCAACAAACACAAATGGGGATCTACAGAACTGCATGGCCTTGTATTATCTGCTTGCTGACCAAGGAGGAACCTGTGCTATTCTAGGACAGGAATGCTGCAGGAATCAATGCTGGGTTTGAAGTCCAACAGTCAGGAATCACCTCGATAGAAAGATCAGGAGAAGAGTGGCTGAAAGAAGAAAATTCTTCATGGGATTGGTTTCCAAATTGGAGGCTGCTGCAAAATGCATTCATGGCAGTCACTGTAATCACTGCAGAGTGGGAACTTGGCATGTTATATTTCAATGGTGGAGTTGTTGTAACATTTTTTTCTGGGAAATGGAGTATTGAGGCTTGTCTAAAAAGAGACACAGTCTCAAGAAAAAAGGGATGTTTGATAAAAAACAGAGAATAGCAACTCATTAGGCATTATTTGAAAGGAATGTGAATTATAGCTCTGAGTAATGAATGTGAAGAGCATGTAATTGAAGAACAAGAGATGATGCCTTTATGCATAAAAATCTAAACTCTGTTATCAAAAGAATTGTCATGAAGTTTGTAGTTCATCTGTAGGTCAAAGCACTGATTGAAGTATTGAGGCCTGAACACCAGGCACTGACGCAAAGCTGACCTCTAGATGAACATTCCAACCAAATGTTATATTTGTATCTGCTTGTTAACAAAGCATTATTAGCAATACGATCTCTGTATGTGTTCATTGGTGAAACATGGATTTAGCTTTCTTTATTTGGAAACCAGGTCCCATCTGGCTTTGTTTGGGGCTGAGGGATCAAAGTCAGCTCCCTTGGTTCCTCTTTGAGCCCTTGGCAAGGCTTTGGTAGAAACCAAATGGAGAATGAAACCAGATGTTCCCACACTAGAAGAGATGTCAGCTTGTTTGTTTAACAATGTAAAAGCTGGGCCTTCTCCCAGCACGGTTGGAGCCTCACTGTCTGCAAAGGTGGGTGAACCTGCAGGAATTCCCAGTGTCCAAGAGTGGTTCTCCTGTGCTTGGCTGTGAAAGGGTTAAAAGCACTCTGCCTGGGCATCCTTGGGCAAGAATAAGATACACATGGAACCTACCAAATATTAACCACAAGCTTAAGACACTGGGTAAAACTTGTCAAGAAATAGGGAACAAATCTTGCAGAAATGAAGGACAGAGCTTGCTAAAACCAGTGAGGAAGTTGCTGAAATGGAAAACAAGAGACTGTGCATGCCTAGAGGAGAATGGTGAAAAGGGCACGGCGATGAAGATGTCCAGCCTTCATCAGGGGACCACCAAGGAGGACATGGATCTTTCTTCAGTGCCACCACCAGGGTGCTGTGCCTGCGCCTCGCCTGTGCTAATGATAGTAAAGGGTTCTAAGATAGAGTTTGCATACCCACACCTTTTCTAAGGAAAACTATGAATAGGCATAAAGTGTAACCATATATTGTAATCTGCTGTGTATCTGTGTATGCGCTGTTGGCAGGAGATATCCCTGCACACCCGGCACACTGAATAAAGCAAATCCCCGCTTCTTGAACTTTGTCTCTCTGTCTCAAGAAGTGCCTCTTGGCCCGATTTGGGATGATTAATTTCCATGGGGTTCTGTCAAGTCCCAGTGGAACCTTGGTGCCATATTGTTCCACAGCCTCACAATGCTCTCCTGGCTTCCATGGGGTCCCTCTGTGACTCACTGCAGCCTTGGTTCCATCAGGGTCTCTTGGGTTCCATGGTGCACAAGCCTTTTCCACATCTGAGCCTTGCTTCCAGGAGTTCCATCGACTGACAGCAGCCGTCTGCATTCCATAAGGCCCAGCTGGATCACAGCAGAGCCTTGCTTTCATCAGGCTCCGATACCTGTTCTGCAAACTGACGGGGGCGATTTAAAGAACACAGAAACCTATGGAAAGAATGGTCTTGTTCTACTGTGAGTATTAAGGCAACAAAAATGAAAAATTATACATTCAATAAAACTACATGCTTGGCTTTTGCAACAAGCAAAACAAAAGCAAGGTAATGCACCTAATCATTATTATATAAGAGAAATGATAGGGATTGAGAAATTGCCTAAATATTCCAGCCTCATCCAGAACCCGCAGTCATATGGGAGCCCTGTTTCACAGCAAGGACCTGGAGAACACTTCCAAGCAATTCCAAGCAATCCAGTTGTAGATGAGGTCTCTGAATTTGCTCTGAAAATGGGTCCATCATTTATAGGCCCAAATCACCACGTAAAAGTGACTAGATTTTATTTTTAGCACATGAACATGTATTTCATGGCCCTTTTCCTGACTAGGAGGGGCAGGACTGTACCAGATCCCAGTCCTTGGCTTGGAGGATTTCCCCTAAAATATCCTGCAAGACTCTATTAGTACCAGTTGAGAAATGTCTCTAAAATGATACATTTGTTGGAGACAACTACACAAGATTATGTGAAAGTTTCTAAACCATCTGTTTTGGTGTTAAACAGCTGGCATAAGCACCTGGGTCATCTATTTTTAGCTAAATAAAACTGATGGTGTTAGTCACATAATGCCCAGGGCTCGTCTTGTAAGTCAGCTCTGGCTAAGGCCGACCACTCAGGCCTAAGCACATCAGAAGCTGAAGTGACCATGACTGGGGATGGCAAAAACACCCACTGGGACTGGCCCAGAGGCCCTGGGACTCCCTGGCATGGATCACCTCAGGAGACAGTATTTCAGGGGGCCCAAAGGACTCTTGGGAGAGCTGCTGTGGAGACAGAGGGAATTGCACAGCTGAATCCCTTGCCTGGGCTCCCAGAGGACCCTTCTGCTGTGGGGCTGCTGAGGCTGGAGGAACAGCAGGTACCCATGGCCACCCCAAAACAGGGCCCCGTTGGCAACAGGGCACCGACCGGGACTGCGGGACCCCATCCCTGGGATGAGTCAGGAACTGGAGAGCTGGGAGTGCTCAGCCAGAGCCTCTGAGCCTCCAACAGCCCCACGTGGGCAGAGCGTGAGCCCAGTGGGGAGTGGCCACTGACAGGACTGTGGGGGCCTGAACCAAGTCCCAGCCCCACTGAGAGCAGCTGTGCCGGACACCCTGGAACTCCAGGACCAGCTGGAGTCTGAGGCAGCCAAGTGGTGCCACCATCGACGTCCCTTTCTTCCCCCTCAGAAAGGACACTGGGAAAGCTGCGAAAGTCTGAATGAAAGGAATCTGGATGGTGGATGCTGTGGAACAGCACTAACATGAGGAACCCAAACTCTTCTGAGAAAGGAGAGCATAAATCCCTGGTATGCAGCATCCACCTGAGAAACCCATTCCCAGAAACTACCAACATAAAACCATCCTCCAATTCTCTGGATTGTGCTGCTCCTGACCCACTAAAACCTTCCCACCAGACTGAACCTCTGAAGTCGGATTGATGGAGGAAGCCTGGACCCTGAGCCGTGCCAGGGTCAGTGCCCAGGAGCATCCCCTGGCACTGTGTAACACCGCCTCTGCAGGAACTGGGAATGTAAACTGGACAAACTTGAGTATCTCCCACCGTCAGATACCTCAGAGGTTACACAGCAACACAGCTATGACTCTCCCAAACTGGATTTAGGAATGGCAGCCCTAATGCAGCCATTAGATCCAGACCTCCCCAGACCCCTTTGGCACTCCTGCTTTTGGTGTCGCTCTGCCTCCTCTCCCTGCCCAAAGGAGGCTCCTCTCTCCCCTCTCCCTGCCCTGACAAGACAGTCACACAAATAAAGATGTGGGATTGCTGAGTGCTGAGGGGTTGTAGAAGGAGCCTTCTCCAGGTCTGGCCTGTTTCCAAAACCCACACTTGCTCCTGCAGCAAGGAACCTCCTTGTTCACTCTCTCCAAGGGTGTCAAGCTCAGGAAGGGATTCCTGACACCCTGTGCAGCTGGGAGAGCTCCTGTGTCTCCACATCAGGGGACAAAACCAATCACAGGAACCGTGGCGGCACTGGCATTGTGACATGGGGACCCCTGTGTTTCTTTCCCCGTGACAAACAAAAATGTGGAATGGTGCCAGAGCTTGTTTTGATCTACATGAAACTTTGACAAACATCCCTCCTCCTGACAGTGACTCCTCTGCAGCTGCTCTGGGAGATCTCCTGGGCTGAGTCCAGGAAGAGGAGATTTCACTGGTGCTGAGATGCTTGAGGGGGCCCATTTCAATGCTCTGTGAAGTCCAAGGACACTGTGTTTCCCCAAGGAGCAACGTTCCTTTCTGGCACTCACTGCCCCTTGAGGGACATTATTCAGTGGCTGCTGTTGGGTGAGTTACAGCCACAGGGAGAGGGAGGAGGAGATGATCCCACCCATGGCTGCTGCTGGGTGCAGACACTTGGTGGGATAAAGCTGAGACAGAGCTTCAGCATCTGTCCCAAAATCACAGAATCACAGAATGGCTTGGCTTGGAAGAGACCTTAGAGCTCATCTCTTTCCACCCCCTGCCAAGGGCAGTGACATCTTCCATTATCTGAGGCTACTCCAAGACCCATCCAACCTGGCCTTGGACACTTCCAGGCATCCAGGGGCAGCCACAGCTTCTCTGAGCAAGCTCTGATCTCTGCCCAGGTGAGCAGGGACAGGACCGGAGAGAACAGCTGGAGCTGGGCCAGGGCAGGGCTGGGCTGGAGACCAGCAAAAGCTTCTTCCTTCAGATGGGGCTGGGGCACTCACCAGGCTCCCCAGGGAATGGTCACAGCTGCAAGGCTGCCGCAGCTCCAGGAGCCTTTGGACACCGCTCCCGGGAATGCCCAGGCTGCCACTGTTGGGCTGTCTGTGCAGGGCCAGGGCCTGGACTCCATGATCCCGCTGCCTCCCTCCCAGCTCAGCCCCTTCTGCAGTTCTCACCCTTGGGCTCAGCCTTTGTGTCTCCTCCAGGCGCTGGCAGAGCTCTTGGGGCCGGGGCAGGAGCGGCACAGCCCCAGCGTTCCCCTCTCTGTGACACCACGGTGGTGACAGCTCCAACGTTCCCTGCCTGGAGACGCTCCAAGGGAAGCGTCCAGAGCCACAGCCAGACAGCAAAACTGAGCGGGCACTGAGCACCCCCGGCCTGGGCTGATGTGCATTGCTGTGCACACAGCTCGGGGAAGGTCCCCCTGGCCACCTCCACAGTGCCACTGGCAAGTGTCAGATGGAGTTACAGAGCTCTGCCCAGAGCTGCCAGGGGAGTTAATTTAAAAAATAAAAACAACACCACCCCCAAAACTAAGATATTAAAAAACCTCATACCAAAATTAAAAAAAAAATCCCAATTCCCCAATTAAAAAACACACACAAAAAAAAACCCTCCCCCGAAAACAACAACAACAACAACAACAAAAACCAACCCCAAACCCCAAAACTAATAATAAAAAACAAAACAAATAAAAACAGAAAGAAAAACAAGCAAGAAAAAGAGAACTTCCCCCCAGCAGAGCTGTTCCATCCTTCAGTTCTCACACTTGCATGCACACAAGAGCTGGGGCCGATAAAACTAGGATTCATTGGGCACATTTGCAGGAAAAGCAGTTTCAGGACAGGCTTTCAGCAGAACTGTTCTCAGTTGAGTGAAAAAGGCCCCTTTGGCAGCTGCAGGGCCATTGGAAATGCAGACCCTCAGCCCACAGGGCAGAAGAGGGCTCTGAATTCCCCTCCCCTCACACGTAAACCCTGTTGTCAGGCTGCTTCACACACAGGATCCTTCTGGAGGACAGCGGAAAGCTGAGAGTCAGCTCTGCCTTCTCCATGTTCTGTGCCCTAAAGCTGCCTAGGAGAAGAAATTTAGGCTCAGCTCCTGTGGCACAATCTCTCCTGGCCCAGGGCACAGCACCGAGAAGGTCTTTATGTGCCAAGGCTTTGCTGCAGCCAAGGAAAGCTCCTGGCTCAGGGTCACACCTTTCCTGCTCAGCCAGACCCCCGAGTGCCCCAGCAGCAGCAGAGAATTGTTATAAATAAATTCTATTCAAATAATCTATGTTTTAGTTACTTAATTGTTAAGTAATTCCATTAAGATTGTTAATGCTAGTTCTGTATAAAGAATTTGCCTTAGTCCTGTTTTAATACTGATTTATCACCTTATTTACTTGTTTGTTAATTAAGAATTCACCTTATTACCTGTATCTCTGCTCCCATTCGCCGGATAGCGTCTGAATATGCAAATAAAAAGAACACTGGAATTCTGGGAACAACTCAAGAACAAGAGACTCTGAAAAGCAGGGAACCAAAGTAAAATCCAGGACTGCAGTCACATTTTAGACTAGTGCAAGAGGTACGGCGGTCCGCCGAAGCAGCTTTATTTAGTCACCGTGACCTGAGAAGGAGTCCCCCATCGCTGGATGACCCCTGATCAGCGACGCGAAACGGACTCCCCGGCAAGGGGAAAAAGCCCGTGAGGTGTGCAGGAGTCCCCAGCTTTGCTGTGAAGCGAAGCTGTGTGTACCTCCTTCTCTGCGTTGACAAGGGAGCAAGCAAGCTCTCCCCCAAGGCCAAGCTTGATAATAAAGAAACATACAAAAGAGCAAGTCTCTGACTCTATCCTTTTTTCCAGAATAATTTTTGGGGGCTCGTCCACGGGATCTGGCCACGCCTGAAGAGGGACCGAAGACGGGACGGCCACTCGCCCTTCGGACGTCCAGGACAACTGGCCAAGCGGGAGCAGCCTGGGACCGGCAACGAGGAGGAGCGCTGGAGGGTGAGCATTCTGGCCGCGGGAAAAGGAGACGTGCGAGTGGGAGTGTGAGAGAGTCGGGGGCCGGCAGCTTGGACCCCCGGACCTGAGTGTGGACCCCTCGGTACTGCGGTTTCGGACCCCCACGAGGGGGCTGGCCAGGAAAAGGGGGAAGCAAGAGAAACTAGTGAGTGAGGCGTCTCCTTAGAGGAAGAAAGACCCCCCCCCCCCCGGGCATGCAGGGGAAAAAGAGTGTGAGTGGCATGCATTAGGGGCAAAAAGACCCCTCCCTTGGACGTGCAGGGGACAACAGAGTGTGAGTTGCATGCATTGGGGGCAGGTCCCTCCCCTTAAGGGCTAGAGTAGCCTAGGAGGGTTTAGAGTCCCTGGAGGGGCGGGAAAACCGTACCAGGGTTGATGGGGTGTCCCCAGACACTGCGGGTGCTGAGAGCTCATGAGAGTCCCTGCTTCCCAGGACTGAGCCAGACGCACCGGAGAGGGTGTGCTGCCACGGTCTCAGGGAGGAGGCCGTAAACCCACAGCCCGAGGACACCGGGGTGGGGAGTCAGCTTGGAGGCGAGGCGGGCATCCTGCACACACACACTCATCCCTTTTGCCGAGGCTGCTTTGCTGGGGAGAAGTAGTCAAGTCAGTCCTGGTGGAAGGCCAAGGGGTCGGGCCTGCTCGGGTTGATCCTTGGAAACAAGGAAGGGATACCCCCCCAGGTAACCCATGCAGAGTCTTGACCTCTTACATCCATTTCAAAAAGTGAAGAGGGGAACGGTACTAGTGACAGGGCAGTCTAGTCCGGGGTTCGGACTGAAGGTGTCTGGCCCGGCGGGGGCTACGGCGTGGGAAGGTCCTGAGGCCCGGAAGGGGATGCCAGTACCAGGGACCCTGTCATGTGCCGCAAAGTGTGTCCAGAGTCTCAGGGGTGAGGCAAGGCATGGGGGTACATAGGGGGTGAGGTCATTAGGACTCACCTCAAAGGGGTCAGAAGAGAGTCTAGGCCCCTGGTGTGAGTAAAGTGTGAGCGTCCAAGAAAGTGAGGAAGGTTGGAGAAAGTGAGTAGAAAGAGAGAGTTTGTTCCCTAAATGAAAGCAAAAGTGTAGGAAAGAGTAGAAAAACATAAAGTTTAGGAGTTTTATGTTGAAGTGCTCAAGAATTAAGTCAGGAGATTTGAAGTAAAGGGAGAAAAGCTGAAGAATTTTTTTGCTTAAAAAAACCTGTGTTACCCGTCAGTTGAGGGCACCTTTGAAATTTTTTTCAGTTTAAAGAACATGGGACAATGTACTAGTAAGAAGAAGAAATCCCAAAAGGAAAATAACAAAGTGAAGGATATTCCACCCGGTAGTCCCTTAGAACAACTTTTAGCTAAATGGGATTCCTTAGAGGCCACAAAAGGACTAGATCAGGTTAAAATGGTGTTTTATTGCACAGAAGTCTGGCCAAAATTAAAATTACCAGGAGTGTGGCCATGGTTTGGAACACATGATGAGTGGATGTGCTATCAGTTAAACCAGTACCTAAGAACTCAGGAAGATCCAGACGTAAACCAGTTAGCCTATGCTGCTTGTTGGCAAAAGAGAGGCACGAGTAAAGAGAATATAAAAGTCTGCAAATTAAAAGAAAAAAGAAAAGTGTGAAAGAAACTAAGAGAACGAAGAAAGAACATAAAATAATAAAAGATGGGACCCTCTAGACCATTTACCCCCTCCAATTTACCCAGAAGTGCCCCAAGTCCCTCTAAATCCTGTCCCAGTTCCCCTACTAACTTCCCCAAGTCAAACTCAAACTCCTTCAGAACCCTCTCCTCTTCCTCTTCCCCCAGTGGTTCCATCATCACCCCTCCTTAACACCTCTCCTCCTCAGTCCTTAGAACCTTCTCCCTCTACTCTCCCAACAGCCCCTTTGCCACCTCCTTCCAATAGTCAAAGTTCTTTAGCCCCAGCTATAACCCCTTCATTTTCCCAAAACACAACCTCTTCCCTAGCCCCCCTTCCTCCCACAGTACCATCCTCTGTTTCTCCTCCTACAGATTTTACTACCTCCCCCTCACCTACAGTAATTCCCCTGCCACCCCCTAATTGGGAGTTAACCAAAACCCCTACAGACTCCCCTGAGTCATCCCGTTCTCCTGGAAATCCCCAGGAATTCCTAACTCAGCCAGTGTTATCAGTTAATAATGTAAGTGAAGGATCCTATTGTAACACCAGGTCAAAAGCCTTAAAGCCAGAAAGACTTTTTCCCCTTAGGGAAGTGCCTATGGGAGGAGTGATTGGAGGAGTGGGATTTGTAAATGCCCCATTAACAGCCTCTGAGGTAACAGGATTTAAGAAAGAGCTAGGAAATTTAGTTGAAGATCCCATAGGTATTGCCACACAGGTAGACCAGTTCCTTGGGCCCAATGTTTATACCTGGGGAGAGTTGAATTCTATATTAAACATCTTGTTCTCCCCTGAGGAAATACGAATGATTAGAACAGCAAGTATCAGAATCTGGGAAAGGGAAAATAGGTTGGGGCCACCTGGAGATCATAAATTACCGATAACTGACCCAGGGTGGGACCCAAATTGAGAAGAAGAAAGACAAAATATGAGAGACTCTAGGTCCTTAATAGTAAGAGGTATAAGAGAATCTGTCCCCAGAGGGAATAACACTAAATTGGCTTTTGATGGGTCCCAAGAAAAAGATGAAACTCCTGCCACTTGGCTAAATCGATTAAAAAGAAATTTTCAATTATATTCAAGCATAGACCCTGATAGTCCTGAGGGACAAGTAATTCTAAAAGTGCAGTTTGTAACAAAATCATGGCCAGATATACGGAGAAAATTAGAAAAAATTTAAGATTGGCAGGAGAAAAGTATTAATGAATTATTAAAAGAAGCCTTAAAAGTTTACCTGAGGAGAGAAGAAGAAAAAGTTAAAGCCAAAGCTCGCATTATGGTAGCTGTAGCAAGAGAAAGTACTGGAGTAGCAGAAAACCAGAGAAACTCCTCCTTGAAATCTAGTGAGGGAGGACCAAGACCGTCATTTAAAGAACCAAAGTCACCCATAG
Organism: Tachycineta bicolor; assembly: GCA_025960845.1. Classification (NCBI taxonomy): domain Eukaryota; kingdom Metazoa; phylum Chordata; class Aves; order Passeriformes; family Hirundinidae; genus Tachycineta; species Tachycineta bicolor. Next base: position 2,114 of record JANEHK010000598.1, on the reverse strand, counting down.
TACCACCGTGGGTAAATTTGAAAAGAAGTAACCCAGGAGAGAATAGAACTTGTTATTACTGTGGTGAAATAGGGCATTTAAAAAGGGACTGTAAGAAATTATCACTTGATGAAGCTATTGCAAGGGAGCAAGATGCACTGGAGAGGGTGCTGAAAGGGGAGGATTAGGGGTGTCAGAGGCTCTATAAAATAGGGGACCCAATAGAACAACAAGATGAGCCTCTAGTAAACTTTGATGTGGGGCCCCAAAGTGAAGAATATGAATTCTTAGTAGACACAGGAGCTGATAGGTCGAGTTTAAGGAAATTACCAACAGGGGTAACAATTGGGACAAAAACTTGTGAAGTGTTAGGGGCTGAAGGGAGGCCCTTTTGAGCATTAATAATTGAAGGAGTAGAGATAAAAGGGAACTCAAAGCACTGTGTAGCTGACTTTCTTTATTTACCACATACAGAAACCAATTTACTAGGCAGGGACTTACAAGTGCAGCTCGGGGTAGGAGTTATCCCAAAAGATGGAAAAATGGTTGTGTATATCATGAAACTGACACAAGGGGATATACAAGAGATAAATCCAGAAGTGTGGGCTACAGAAGGAAAATATGGGTGTTTAGATATCCCTCCCATTAAGATAGAAATGCAAAAAGATACCCCCACCACCAGAGTCAAGCAATACCCAATGTCACCAGAAGGAAAGAAAGGGCTAGCTTTAGTAATTGAGCATCTTTTAAAAGAAAATATCCTAGAACCCTGTATGTCCCCTCATAACACCCCTATATTGGCCATAAAGAAAGATGAGGGAAAGTTTAGATTAGTCCAGGATTTGAGAGAAATAAATCAAAGAACTATTGCTCGACACCCAGTAGTACCTAACCCCTATACCTTGCTGAGCAAAATTCCAAGAGAGCATACCTGGTTCACAGTGATAGACTTAAAGGATGCTTTTTGGGCATGTCCCCTAGCAGAAGAGTGTAGGGATTGGTTCGCCTTTGAATGGGAACATCCAGACAGGGGAAGAAAACAACAGCTAAGGTGGACCCGGTTACCGCAGGGATATACGGAATCGCCAAATATCTTCGGACAGGCCCTAGAGACATTATTAGAACAGTTTAGTCCCAAAGAAGGAGTTCAAATTTTGCAATACGTGGATGATTTATTAATATCAGGGGAAACAGAAAAAGAAGTTAAAGATGTAAGTATACAACTTCTAATCTTTCTTGGAGAAAAGGGGTTAAAAGTATCTCAGAGTAAACTACAGTTTGTGGAAACTGAGGTCACTTATTTAGGACACATAATTGGAAAGGGGAGTAAAAGGTTAAGCCCTGCAAGACTTTCAGGAATAGTGTCTATATCACCTCCAAAAACTAAGAGAGACATAAGGAAACTTCTAGGCCTGTTCGGATACTGCAAGCACTGGATAGATAAGTACACTCAAGGGGTCAAATTTCTTTATGATAAATTAATAGACCAGGAACCAATGAATTGGACAGAAAGTGACGAGAGGCAGCTACAGGATCTAAAAGAGAAATTATCTCAGCACCAGTTTTAAGCTTACCAGATCTTAAAAAGGAGTTTGATTTGTTTGTAAACACTGAGGAAGGGATAGCATATGGAGTTTTAACCCAAGAATGGGGAGGATACCGAAAACGTGTAGCATTTTTATCAAAACTGTTAGATCCGGTTACTAGGGGATGGCCGGCTTGTCTACAAGCAGTTGCAGCTGCAGCTATTTTAATAGAAGAAGCTCAAAAGTTAACATTGCAGGGAAAGATACATATTCCACATGATTTGAAAACAATTTTAAGTCAAAGAGCTCAAAAGTAGCTCACAGATTCTAGAAACCATTGGACAAACCCTAGAAAATCTCAGAAAGAAAGGATATCTCCCTCAAACTTCCCCTTTGGATGCAAATGTGCATAATATCAATCCTGGAGACTGGGTATTGATCAAAATGTGGACTAATACCCCACTGACCCCGAAGATTGAAAGTCCCTACCAAGTACTGTTAACAACTCAAACAGCAGTGCGCACTAAGGAAAAAGGATGGACCCACATCACCAGAGTTAAAGGGCCAGTACCCCCTCCTGGAGAGAACCCGAGTTCAGCACCCTCACCG
>JANEHK010000597.1:10312-21432 GCA_025960845.1 Tachycineta bicolor | reverse complement strand
CGTGTCCCCATGTCATGTACGCCCATGTCCTATGTCCCCAAGGCCCCTGTCTCTATATCCCGTGTCCCCATGTCATGTACGCCCATGTCCTATGTCCCCAAGGCCCCTGTCCCTTCATCCCCATGTCCACCTGTTCCCCCATTCCGATGTCCCCATTTCCCTGTAATTCCATGTCCCCACACCCCTGTGTCCCCATCCCGTGTCCCCATGCCACATATCCCCATGGTGGTTCCATCCCTTTATCCCCATGTCCCCGTGTCCCCGAATCCGTGTCCCCCCGTGTCCCCCTGTGCCCCACATCCCCATCCCGTGTCCCCATGCCACATATCCCCATGTCCTAAGTCCCCATGGTCCTGTTCACTTGCCCTCATGTCCCCGTGTCCCCCTGTCCCCATGTCCCCGTGTCCCCGTGTCCCCATCCCTCTGCCCCTGTCCCCGTGTCCCCCTGTCCCCGTGTCCCTGTGTCCCTGTGTCCCCCTGTCCCCGTGTCCCCATCCCTCTGCCCGTGTCCCCCTGTCCCCGTGTCCCCCTGTCCCCCATCCCACCGTTCCCATTCCCAGTGGATTCTCCCCTCTCCCAGCGCAGGGACCCGGGGGCACAGCGGATGGGGGCGGGGGGCGCACAGCAGCCCCCAGACCCCCCTTTGCTGTCCCCCGGCCCCGGCTGGGATGGATCCGCCCCGAGCCGGACTGGGATGGGGGTTATCCCGGGATGGGGGTTATCCTGGGATGGGTTAACCCAGGAGTGGGTTATCCCAGAATTTGGGTTATCCCAGGATGTGGGTTATCCTGGGATGGGGGTTATCCTGGGATGGGGGTTATCCCAGGATGGGGGTTATCCCAGGATGGGGGTTATCCTGGGATGTGGGTTATCCCAGGAGTGAGTTATCCCAGAATTTGGGCTATCCCAGAATTTGGGTTATCCCAGGATGGGGGTTATCCCGGGTGTGGGTTATCCCGGGTGTGGGTTATCCCGGGATGGAGGTTATCCTGGGATGTGGGTTATCCTGGGATGGGGGTTATCCTGGGATGGGGGTTATCCCAGGATGTGGGTTATCTCAGAATTTGGGTTATCCCAGGTGTGGGTTATCCCGGGATGTGGGTTATCCCGGGAGTGGGTTATCCCAGAAGTGGGTTATCCCAGGAGTGGGTTATCCCAGAATTTGGGTTATCCCAGGAATGGGTTATCCCAGGAGTGGGTTATCCCAGAATTTGGGTTATCCCAGGAATGGGTTATCCCAGGAGTGGGTTATCCCAGAATTTGGGTTATCCCAGGAATGGGTTATCCCGGGTGTGGGTTATCCCGCGTGTGGGTTATTCTGAGCGTTTGAGGTGTGGGTTATCCCAAGTGTGTGTTATTCCAGGTGTGGGTTATCCCAAGTGTGTGTTATTCCAGGTGTGGGTTATCCCGGGAGTGGGTTATCCTGAGTGTGGTTTATTCCAAGTGTCCCCAGTGTGGGTTGTCCCGGAATTTGGGTTATCCCAGGCATGGATTACCCTGGATGCAGGTTATCCCAGGTGTGGATTATCCTGGGATGTGGGTTATTCCAGGTGTGGGTTATCCAGATGTGGGTTATCCCCAGTATGGGTTATCCTGGGTGTAACATTATCCTGGGTGTGGGTTATCCCAGGTGTGGGTTATCCCAGACGTGATTTATCCGAGGTGTGGGTTATCCCAAGTGTGATTTATCCTGGGATGTGGGTTATCCAGGTGTGGGTTATCCCAGGTGTGTGTTATCCCAGTATCCCTTATCCCAGGTGTGGGTTATCCCAGATGTGGGTTATCCTGGCTTTGAATGTGATTTATCCCAGGTGTGGGTTATCCCAAGTGTGATTTATCCTGGGATGTGGGTTATCCTGGGATGTGGGTTATCCCAGGTGTGGGTTATCCAGGTGTGGGTTATCCTGGCTGTGGGTTATCCTGGGATGTGGGTTATCCCAGGTGTGCATTATCCCAGGTGTGCGTTATCCCAGGTGTTGGTTATCCAGGTGTGCGTTATCCCAGTATCCCTTCTCCCAGGTGTGCGTTATCCCAGGTGTGGGTTATCCTGGATCCAGCCTATCCAGGTATCCCTTCTCCCAGGTGTGTGTTATCCCAGGTGTGCATTATCCCAGTATCCCTTATCCCAGGTGTGCGTTATCCCAGGTGTGGGTTATCCAGGTGTGCCTTATCCCAGTATCCCTTCTCCCAGGTGTGCGTTATCCCAGGTGTGGGTTATCCCAGGTGTGCGTTATCCCAGGTGTGGGTTATCCAGGTGTGCGTTATCCCAGTATCCCTTCTCCCAGGTGTGCGTTATCCCAGGTGTGGGTTATCCTGGATCCAGCCTATCCAGGTATCCCTTCTCCCAGGTGTGGGTTATCCAGGTGTGCGTTATCCCAGGTGTGGGTTATCCCAGGTGTGGGTTATCCAGGTGTGGGTTATCCCAGGTGTGGGTTATCCAGGTATCCCTTATCCCAGGTGTGAGCTAAGGCATCACTTTGGGGTCCCCCCGATGCTGTGGGGACCCCCCCGGGCTCTGGGCCATGGTGGGGACAGGGACCAGAGCGGGGGCCTGAGACCCCCATGGTGACAGTGACAGGGGACCCCCGGGACCCCAGCGATGGCCGTGACAGTGACAGGGGAGCCACAGGACCCCCGTGGTGACAGTGACAGTGACAGGGGACCCCTGGGACCCACACTGGGGGGGCGATGGGGGTCCCTGTGCCCCCCGTGGGGGCCGTGGCCGTGTCAGGGGATCCCTGCGGTGACAGTGGCACTGACCACGGGGGTCCCTGTGCCCCCACGGTGACAGTGGTGACAGTGGCACTAATGATGGGGGTCCCTGTGCCCCCACGGTGACAGTGGTGACAGTGGCACTAACGATGGGGGTCCGTGTGCCCCCATGGTGACAGTGGTGACAGTGGCACTAATGACGGGGGTCCCTGTGCCCCCACGGTGACAGTGGTGACAGTGGCACTAATGACAGGGGTCCCTGTGCCCCCACGGTGACAGTGGTGACAGTGGCACTAATGATGGGGGTCCCTGTGCCCCCACGGTGACAGTGGTGACAGTGGCACTAACGATGGGGGTCCGTGTGCCCCCATGGTGACAGTGGTGACAGTGGCACTAATGACGGGGGTCCCTGTGCCCCCACGGTGACAGTGGTGACAGTGGCACTAATGACGGGGGTCCCTGTGCCCCCACGGTGACAGTGGTGACAGTGGCACTAATGACAGGGGTCCCTGTGCCCCCACGGTGACAGTGGTGACAGTGGCACTAATGATGGGGGTCCCTGTGCCCCCATGGTGGCAGTGGTGACAGTGGCACTAACGACGGGGGTCCCTGTGCCCCCACGGTGACAGTGGTGACAGTGGCACTAATGATGGGGGTCCCTGTGCCCCCACGGTGACAGTGGTGACAGTGGCACTAACGACGGGGGTCCCTGTGCCCCCCTTGGTGGCCGTGCTGGTGACAATGGGGGTCCCTGTGCCCCTCAGGGGGCCGTGGCAGTGTCAGGGGCACCATGTGGTGACAGTGACAGCACCGATTGGGGTCCCTGTGCCCCCTTGGTGGCACCGGGGGTCTCTGTGCCCCCCTTGGTGGCACCGGGGGTCTCTGTGCCCCCTCGGTGGCAGTGTTGGTGGCAGTGGGGGTCCCTGTGCCCCCCTTGGTGGCAGTGTCGGTGACAATGGGGGTCCCTGTGCCCCCCTCGGTGGCAGTGGGGGGTCCCTGTGCCCCCTCGGTGGCAGTGTTGGTGGCAGTGGGGGTCCCTGTGCCCCCGTGGTGACAGTGACAGTACCGAGGATCCCTGTGCCCCCTCGGTGGCCATGGCAATGGCAGTGGGGGTCTCTGGTCCCTCTTGGTGGCCCTGGTGGTGTCGGGGGCACCCCGGGGCCTTGTGCTGGCAGTGGCGGTGGCACAGGGGGTCCCTGTGTCCCCTCGGTGACAGTGACAATAACGATGGGGGTCTCTGTGGCCCCTCAGTGGCCCTGGTGGTGGCACAGGGGGTCCCTGTGTCCCCTCAGTGGCCCTGGCAGTGGCACAGGGGGTCCCTGTGTCCCCTCGGTGACATTGGCACTGGGGGTCTCTGTGTCCCCTCAGTGACAGTGACAATAACGATGGGGGTCCCTGTGTCCCCTCGGTGACAGTGACGGTGGCACTGGGGGTCCCTGTGTCCCCTCGATGGCCCTGGCGGTGGCACTGGGGGTCTCTGTCTCCCCTCGGTGGCAGTGACAGTGGCACTGGGAGTCTCTGTGTCCCCTCAGTGGCAGTGGCGGTGGCACTGGGGGTCTCTGTGTCCCCTCGGTGACAGTGGCGGTGGCACTGGGGGTCTCTGTGTCCCCTCGGTGGCAGTGGCGGTGGCACCGGGGGTCCCTGTGTCCCCTCAGTGACAGTGGCACCGGGGGTCCCTGTGTCCCCTCAGTGACAGTGGCACTGGGGGTCTCTGTGTCCCCTCAGTGGCAGTGGCGGTGGCACTGGGGGTCTCTGTGTCCCCTCGGTGGCAGTGGCGGTGGCACCGGGGGTCCCTGTGTCCCCTCGGTGGCAGTGGCAGTGGCACTGGGGGTCCCTGTGTCCCCTCGGTGACAGTGGCGGTGGCACTGGGGGTTCCTGTGTCCCCTCGGTGACAGTGGCACTGGGGGTTCCTGTGTCCCCTCGGTGACAGTGGCACTGGGGGTCTCTGTGTCCCCTCGGTGGCCCTGGCAGTGGCACCGGGGGTCTCTGTGTCCCCTCAGTGACAGTGGCGGTGGCACTGGGGGTCTCTGTGTCCCCTCAGTGACAGTGGCGGTGGCACCGGGGGTCTCTGTCTCCCCTCGGTGGCCCTGGCGGTGGCACTGGGGGTCTCTGTGTCCCCTCGGTGACAGTGACATTGGCACTGGGGGTCCCTGTGTCCCCTCGGTGACAGTGACATTGGCACTGGGGGTCTCTGTGTCCCCTCGGTGACAGTGACGGTGGCACCGGGGGTCTCTGTGTCCCCTCAGTGACAGTGGCACTGGGGGTCCCTGTGTCCCCCCGGCGCTGTCGCGGGCCCCCCGGGACCCCCGCGCTGGCGGTGGCGGGCGCGCGGGGCTCTGCATCTTAACGAGGGCTCCGTCAAAGCGCCTTTGTCCCCCCGCCAGCCCCATTGAAACCTCGGCTCCGGCCGCACAATGGCCCCACTGTCCCCTGTCCCCGTCCCTGTCCCCCCCCGCCACCGCCACCCCCCGCTCCCGCCCCGCCGCGCCCCCCTCCTCCCCCGCGGGACCCCTCCGTGGGGCTGGGGGGTGGGAGAATGGGGGGGTCGGGGCCCGGTCCGTCTCGCCCCCCCCACCCCCCAGCCCAAATCCCAGTTCCCCCAGTGCGCCCCAGTCCGGGGCGGGGGGGCCGCGGCTGGCGGGGCGCCCGGTCACGCCTGGCACCGCCGCGGCGTGGGAACCGTGCCCGCGCCGCCGGTGCCAGCGGGACGCGCGGAACCGGGACGCGTCCCTGGGGTCCCCCCCCGCGCCTTCAGCCAGCCCGGACCCCCCATGTAGGGCCGGGCCTCTGCCGTGACCCCCAAAGTGACCAGAACAGCCCCCCCGGGGGGAAACTGAGGCACGGCGAGAGGGGGGCGGCGGGGGGGGTTAATGGGTAACCGCTTGTGCCGCGGGCACCGGGAACAAGCCGCGGCTTGTCCCGAGCCGTGTCCGGCCACCGGAGCGCGGCCGGGGGGCACGGGGGGCACGCGGGGCCCCGCAGGGGGCGGGGACCCCAAAAATGAGGCGGGGAGGGGGGGGACGGAAAAAAGGGGGTTGGGGCCAGAAAGGGGGGGGCAGGAGACAAAAGGAAAGGGGGAGAGGAGCCCGAAGAGGGGGGTGGGAGCACGCTGAAGGGGGCAGGGGAGCCCGGGGTGTGCAGAGACCCCCAGAGCAGGGGGTGGGGGGCGCGGGGGGTCCGGGGACACGGTGATTTTGGGGACACGGCGACTGGTTTGGGGACATGGGGGTCCTTAGGGGCCACAATGACTTGAGGGACGTGGGCACCCCAGGGACTTGAGGACAAGGTGTGGCTTTGGGGACACCCAGTGGCTCTGGGGACACGGTGGCTTTGGGGACACAGCGGCTCCGGGGACACGGGGGGCTGTGGGGACACGATGGCTCTCTGGGGACACGGGAGTCTTTGGGGACATCAGGGATTCTGGGGACCTCCAGCAGCTCCAGGACACGCGGTGGCTTTGGGGACACGGTGGCTCCGTGGGGACACGGTGGCTCCAGGGACCCCAAGCGCCCGCCTGGGAAGGAGCAGCCCCGTGTCCCCTCTTTGGGGACACCGATGTCGCCTCTGTCCCGGCTGCCACCGCCCCTTCCAGGACCTTTCTCTGCGCGGGGACACGGCGCGGCCGGGACAGTGGCAGTGCCACCCGTGTCCCCCAGCCTTGGCCGGCACGGGGACACCGCGCTCCGAGGGGACCCCTCGTGGTGCCACCAGCGCCGGGTGTCCCCGTGTCCCCGTGTCCCCGTGTCCCCGGCACGCTGCCCTTCCGCGGCGGAAACCGTGGGGGGGCCAGAGGCTGGCGGGGGCTGAAAGGGCCTTTTTCGGGATGGGGACACGGGGACACCGGGACACGGGGACACCGGGGAGGCGCCTGGCGCTGCCCCCGGCCGTTTGTCCCTGTCACCTCCCATTCATCGCCTTCCTCTTCCTCCCGGACGCCCGGGACATTTCCACGGCCACCGGAGCTGCCAGGGGACAGGGGGGGACACGGGGGGGACACGGGGGTGACACGGGGGGGGGACACGGGGGTGACACGGGAGGGGACACGGGAATGAGGGATTGGGCAGGTGGAGGGATGGAGGGACAGGGGATGGACAGAGGGATGGACAGAGGGACACAGGGATGGACACAGGGATATGGGAATGCACACAGGGACACGGGGATGGACAGAGGGACACGGGGATGGACACAGGGACATGGGGATGGACACAGGGACACGGGGATGGACAGAGGGACACGGGGATGGACAGGGGGATGGACAGAGGAAAATGGGGAGGGACAGAGGGATGGAGAGTGGGGTGGACACAGGGACGGACAGAAGGACACAGGGATGGACACAGGGACACGGGGATGGACAGATGGACACGGGGATGGACAGTACAGGGATGACCCCCAGCTGCCCCCCAGGGTGGGCTGAGCCCGTCCAGCCCCCAGAGGCAGGGTCGGGGTGTCCCTCGCCTTCCCCACACTCCCATCCCCACAGGTGTGTCCCACCTGCCCAAGGAGCTCCAGATCTGTCCCCACTCCCACAGATGGTCAGCCTCAGGTCCAGCCTCCCACCACACATGTCCATCTGTCCGTCCGTCCATCCCTTCATCCATCCATCATCCACCCATCCATCTGTCCGTCCCTCCCTCTTTTTCATCTCCCCATCCATCTTCTCTGTCACCCCCTCACCTGTCCCCATGTCCCTGTGTCCCTGCAGAAGATGTCCTCCACGTGTCCCTCACCTGTCCCCGTGTCCCCGTGTCCCCCCAGATGATGTCCTCTACCAGTCCCTCACCTGTCCCCGTGTCCCCACAGATGACATCTTCCACCTGTCTCTCACCTGTCCCCATGTTCCTGTGTCCCGCAGATGACATCCTCCACCTGTTCCTCACGTGTCCCCCACCTGTCCCCACAGACGATGTCCCCCACCTGTCCCTCATGTGTCCCTGTGTCCCTGCAGATGATGTCCTCCACCTGTCCCTCACCTGTCCCCATGTCCCCGCAGATGACCTCCTCCACCTGTCCCCCACCTGTCCCTCACCTGTCCCTCACCTGTCCCCCACCTGTCCCCCCAGACGATGTCCCCGACCCGCCCCCCACGAGGTCCTCCGCCCGTCCCCCACCTCTCCCTCACCTGTCCCCCACCTGTCCCTCACCTGTCCCCCCCGTGTCCCCGCAGATGACGTCCTCCACCAAGGTGTACTACAGCCAGACCACGCAGACCGACAGCCGCCCGCTGATGGGGCCGGGGCTGCGGCGGCGCCGCGTGCTGACCAAGGACGGCCGCAGCAACGTGCGCATGGAGCACATCTCCGACAAGCGCTTCCTGTACCTCAAGGACCTGTGGACCACCTTCATCGACCTGCAGTGGCGCTACAAGCTCCTGCTCTTCTCCGCCACCTTCGCCGGCACCTGGTTCGCCTTCGGCGTGGTCTGGTACCTGGTGGCGGCGGCGCACGGCGACCTGCTGGAGTTCGAGCCGCCCGCCAACCACACGCCGTGCGTGATGCAGGTGCACACGCTGACCGGCGCCTTCCTCTTCTCGCTGGAGTCGCAGACCACCATCGGCTACGGCTTCCGCTACATCAGCGAGGAGTGCCCGCTGGCCATCGTGCTGCTCATCACCCAGCTGGTGCTCACCACCATTCTGGAGATCTTCATCACCGGCACCTTCCTGGCCAAGATCGCGCGGCCCAAGAAGCGCGCCGAGACCATCAAGTTCAGCCAGAACGCCGTGGTGGCGCAGCACGACGGCAAGACGTGCCTGATGATCCGCGTGGCCAACATGAGGAAGAGCCTCCTGATCGGCTGCCAGGTCACCGGGAAGCTGCTGCAGACCCACCTCACCAAGGAGGGCGAGAGCGTGCGGCTCAACCAGCTCAACGTGGACTTCCAGGTGGACACGTCCTCGGACAGCCCCTTCCTCATCCTGCCGCTGACCTTCTACCACGTGGTGGACGAGGCCAGCCCGCTGCGGGACGTGTCCCTGCGCTCGGGGGACGGCGACTTCGAGCTGGTGGTCATCCTCAGCGGCACCGTGGAGTCGACGAGCGCCACGTGCCAGGTGCGCACGTCCTACCTGCCCGAGGAGATCCTGTGGGGCTACGAGTTCACGCCGGCCATCTCGCTGTCGGCCAGCGGCAAGTACGTGGCCGACTTCAGCCTCTTCGACCGCGTGGTGAAGGTGGCGGCGCCCTGCTGCCGCCGCGAGGCCGCGCGCCTCGGGGACCCCGAGAAGGTGAAGCTGGAGGAGTCGCTGCGGGAGGCGGAGCGGGACGGGGAGGGGGCCCCGCTCAGCGTCCGCATCAGCAACGTCTGAGCGGGGACACGCGGGCGACATCGGCACCGCGGCGGCGCCGGAGCGAGGGGTGGCACCGGCGTCCTGGTGGCACCGGAGCCCTGGTGGCACTGGCATCATACTGGTGGCACTGGAGCGAGGGGTGGCACCGGCGTCCTGGTGGCACCAGAGCGAGGGGTGGCAACGGAGTCCTGGTGGCACCGGCGTCCTGATGGCACCGGAGCGAGGGGTGGCAACGGAGTCCTGGTGGCACCGGAGCCCTGGTGGCACTGGCATCGTCCTGGTGGCACTGGAGCGAGGCATGGCACCGGCGTCCTGGTGACACCAGTGTCCTGGTGGCACCGGCGTCCTGGTGGCATCAGAGTGAGGGGTCCAACTGCTGTCCTGCTGGCACTGGCGTCGTCCTGGTGGTACCGGAGCAAGGGGTGGCACCGGAGTCCTGGTGGCACCGGAGCCCTGGTGGCACTGGCATCGTCCTGGTGGCACCGGAGCGAGGGGTGGCACCGGAGTGAGGGGTGGCACTGGCGTCCTGGTGGCACTGGAGCTAGGAGTGGCAACGGAGTCCTGGTGGCACCGGAGCGAGGGGTCCAACTGGTGTCCTGGTGGCACTGGCATCATCCTTGTGGCACCGGAGCAAGGGGTGGCACCGGTGTCCTGGTGGCACCGGTGTCCTGGTGGCACTGGTGTCCTGGTGGCACTGGCGTCGTACTGGTGGCACCGGTGTCCTGGTGGCACTGGTGTCCTGGTGGCACTGGCGTCCTGGTGGCAGTGGAGCAAGGGGGTGGCAGAGGGTGCTGGAGGTGTCGCCACGTCTGGAGGCGTTACCAGATTCAAGGGGACACCAACGAGGTGCCACCAGCCCTGGAGGTGTCACCAATGCCTGGGGGTGTCACCAGATTTCAAGGGGACATCAAGACCTGGAGGTGCCACCAGCCATGGAGGTGGCATCAGGTCTGGAGGTGTCACCGGTACCTGGAGTTGTCACCAGCCTCAGAGTGTCACCAGCCCTGGAGGTGCCACCAATGCCTGAAGGTGTCACCAGCCTCAGAGCATCGCCAAGTTTGGAGTTTTCAGCAGTTTCAATGGGACACCGATGTCGGGAGGTGCCACCAGCCCTGGAACTGTCACCAGCTCCTGGAGGCGTCACCAGCCTCAGGGTGGCAGCAAGTCTGGAGTGACACCAACACCTGGAGGTGCCACCGTCCCTGGAGGCGTCGCCAGGTCTGGAGATTCCACAAGCCCCAAGGGGACACCGACGCCTGAAGGTGTCACCAACTCCTGGAATTGTCAGCAATGTCTAGAGGTGCCACCACCTCTGGAGGTGCTGCCAGCCCCTGAGTGTCCCCAATGCCTGGAGGTGCCACCAGCCCCAAGGGGACATCAGTGTCTGAAGAAGCCACCAGTCCCCAGGTGCCACCTGTGCTGAGGTGTCACCAGCCCTGGTGGTGTCACCAACATCTGGAGGTGCCACCAGCCCCAAAGTGACACCAGTGCCTGGAGGTGTCACCAACGCTTGAAGGTGACAGCAAAGCTGAGAAGTGCCACCAGCCCTGAGGTGCCACCAGTCTCTAAGAGTGTCACCAATGCCCAGAAGAGCCACCAGACAAGATTCCACCAACGCCTGGAGGTGCCACCAGCCCCAAAGTGCCACCAACCCCTGGAGGTGCCACCGGCCCCAAAGTGCCACCAACCCCTGGAGGTGCCACTGGCCCCAAAGTGCCACCAACCCCTGGAGGTGACACCAACCCCTGGAAGTGCCACGAGCCCCAAGATGGCACCAGCCCCTGGAGGTGACACCAGTCCCAAAGTGACACCCAGCCTGGTGGTGACATCAGCCTCAAAGTGCCACCAATGCCTGAAAGTGTCACCAGCCCCTGGAGGTGCCACCAGTCCCAAAGTGCCACCAAGCCCTGGAGGTGACACCAGCCCCAAAGTGCCACCAAGCCCTGGAGGTGACACCAGCCCCAAAGTGCCACCAGTGCCTAGAATTGCCACCAACCCCTGGAGCTGCCACCACCCCAAACGTGTCACCAACCCCTGGAGGTGCCACCAGTCCCCAGGGGGCCGCTGCTCCCCCCGCTCCCAGGGGAAACTGAGGCAGGAGACCCCCCAAGCCCCCCCCCCA
>JANEHK010000596.1:1987-21450 GCA_025960845.1 Tachycineta bicolor | reverse complement strand
AGGGGCTCTATTTGCTGGGGACACGGAAACATCAGGAGCCCTTGATAAAATTAAAAATAGGTCCTCAGCGGCAGGAGTTTGAATTTTTAGTGGACACTGGAGCTGAGCGATCGACAGTCCAGGTACTACCAGAAGGATGTAAGATATCAAAGGAAACTGCTCAAGTGGTAGGGGCGAAGGGAGAGCCCTTTGAGGTCCCTGTTATTAAGAATGTACTGGTGGAATCGGAATCCAAAATGGGAATAGGGAACCTTCTGCTGGTACCAGAAGCAGATTATAATTTGTTAGGGAGAGACTTGATTATAGAAATGGGCATTAATATAGAAGTAGTAAATGAGGAAATCAAAATAAAACTCTGTCCCTTGAGGGTAGAGGATGAGGAAAAAATTAACTCAGAAGTGTGGTACACTCCTGATAGGGTAGGAAGGTTGAATATACCCCCCTTCTCGGTAACCATTAAAGATCCAGAGACACCAATAAGGGTCAAACAGTACCCCATCTCCCTGGAGGGAAAGAATGGGTTGAAGCCCGAGATTGAGAGGCTAATAAGCAAAGGACTCTTAGAACCTTGCATGTCTCCTTTTAATACCCCCATTTTGCCAGTAAAAAAGGCAGACGGATCATACCAGTTAGTGCATGACCTAAGAGAAATAAACAAAAGGACAGTAGCTCGTTTTCCGGTGGTAGCCAACCCTCACACCCTGCTAAGCAGACTAAGTCCCGAAAAACAATATTATAGTGTAATTGACCTTAAAGATGCATTCTGGGCATGTCCTCTAGATGAGAAAAGTAGGGATTACTTTGCATTTGAATGGGAAGACCCAGTCACTCATAGGAGACAGCAGCTAAGGTGGACCGTGCTCCCCCAGGGGTTTACGGAATCTCCAAATTTGTTTGGACAAGCTTTAGAACAGATTTTGCAAGAATATCAGACTGGGGAAGGAGTGACCCTTATCCAATATGTAGATGACCTCCTGATTGCTGGAGAAGCAGAGGACAAAGTACGGGCAGAAAGCATTAGATTACTCAACTTCCTGAGTGCCAAAGGGCTCAAAGTATCTAAGGCAAAACTACAGTTCGTCGAAGAAAAAGTAAAATATCTTGGACACTACTTACAGAAGGGAGAAAAGAAAATAGACCCTGAAAGGGTAAAGGGGATACTATCCATACCGCCTCCAAAGAGCAAGAAGCAAATTAGGCAGTTGTTAGGCCTCGTGGGGTATTGCCGACAGTGGATTGAGAACTATAGCACCAAGGTTAAGTTTTTATATGAGAAATTGAGCCAAGGAGGGCTAGTGAAATGGGATGAGAAAGATAACAAACATTTAAAAGCCCTGCAGCATGATTTAATCAATGCCCCTGTGTTGAGCCTACCCGATCTGAAAAGACCCTTTTATCTATTTGTAAATACAGATAGTGGGACGGCTTATGGGGTACTGACCCAGGAGTGGGCTGGGAAAAAGAAACCTGTTGGGTACTTATCTAAGCTGTTAGACCCTGTAAGCAGGGGTTGGGCTACATGTTTACAGGCTATAGTGGCCTGTGCCCTGCTTGTAGAGGAGGCTAATAAAATCACTTTCAATGGGGAACTGAGAGTATTATCCCCTCATAATATCCGGGGAATTTTGCAACAAAAAGCAGAAAAGTGGATAACGGATGCCCGACTCTTAAAGTATGAGGGAATCCTACTAGACTCCCCAAAATTAACCCTGGAGGTGACAGCCTTACAAAATCCAGCCCAATTCTTATACGGAAAGCCAAATGAGGATGAATTGGCCCATGAGTGCTTATCTACCATAGAAGAACAAACCAAAATAAGACCAGACTTGGATGAAGAAGAATTAGAAGAGGGAGATAAGTTGTTTGTAGATGGCTCATCGTGAGTAATTAATGGAAAAAGGGTCTCTGGCTATGTAATATTTGGGGAAGAAGGATTTGCAGTTATAGAATCAGGCCCTTTAAGTGGATCCTGGTCGGCGCAGGCCTGTGAACTTTATGCTGTACTACGGGCATTGCAGTTGTTGAAGAATAAATCAGGTACCATCTATACTGACTCAAAATATGCCTATGGGATTATACACACTTTTGGGAAAATATGGGAAGAGCGGGGGTTGATAAACTCCCAGGGAAAAGACCTAGTTCACCAGGATCTAATCAGGAAACTGCTGAAGGCCTTGAGAGGACCCAAAAAAATTGCTGTTGTTCACCTGAAAGGGCATCAAAAAGGACTAGATTTTAAAAGCAGGGGAAATAATGCAGCAGATCAAGAAGCAAAAAGGGCTGCATTACTGACGTTACAATCTACCCCTCAGAAGGACCCGATAGCTGAAAGAAGGAAGTGTGGGACTTGCAGAGGAAATTTGCAAGAACCCCCTTGTGATGTTTGCTGGAGAAACTGGGGAGTTGATGCTATAGGATGTGCATGTAGTAACCCAAGGGTAAAAGATTGCCTCCATCATGAAAAGATCTGGAGAATACATAGTTTCACCACACAGGAAAAAGAAAAGATGGAAAGGATGGGGTTAAGGGAAAACCCAAAAGGGGAATGGCGACTCCCGGAGGATAATAGAACTGTACTGCCTAAATCCGTAGCCATGGACATTATAAGGAGAATACATAGTAAAACACATTGGGGGGCACAAGCATTAGTAGATCAATTTGCCACTAAGCACATGTGCATTGGGATAGATGACTTGGCAAAGCAAGTAGTGAGGGGGTGTGTTACCTGCCTGAAAGTAAATAGGGCTAATTTAAGAAAATCTTTAATGGGGGGACGACCCACAGCATACCGGCCATTCGCTAACATCCAACTAGACTTTACTGAATTACCGAAGACCGGGAGGTATAAATATTTATTGGTAATAGTGGATCACCTAACCCATTATGTAGAGGCATTCCCTACAGCAAGGGCAACAGCACAAACAGTGATCAAGACCCTATTAGAGCAGATTATTCCCAGATATGGGGTCACGGAAACCATTGACTCAGACAGAGGTTCTCACTTTGCATCCAAAATAATTAAGGAAACCATGGCAATAATGGGAATACAATGGGATTATCACACCCCCTGGCACCCCCAAAGTTCGGGGAGAGTAGAAAGAATGAATGGGGAAATTAAAAAACAATTGACCAAACTCATGATTGAGACCAAACTGTCATGGGTAAAATGCCTACCATTAGCATTGCTAAATATCCGGACACAACCTAGATCGGATATGGGAATATCTCCATTTGAAATGTTGTATGGAATGCCCTACAATATGGAGGAACCACAGGATCATCCAAAGTTGAGGGATCAGAATATGAATGTATACATTACCAGCCTAATGAAATATAGGGAAAATCTGTGGAAAAAAGGAAGGTTAGCTCAGAGACCTCCACTAAATTTGAAACTGCACCAGGTGCAACCAGGAGATTGGGTAATGATAAAGTCCTGGAAAGAAGCAACCTTAGCCCCACAATGGGAGAGCCCTTACCTTGTATTGCTTACTACAGAAACTGCAATCAGAACAGCAGAGAAGGGATGGACCCATGCTAGCAGAATTAAAGGGCCAGTGAGCAAACCGACTCCCGAGTGGCAGGTGACAAGCAATCCCGGAGACCTGAAGTTACGGATCCAGAGAAGAGATTGTCAATGAATGGATACCGTGTAGAATATGCACCAGAACCACGCTACACGGAGGAAAGACTAATTTGTAACTATGATGTTAAAATAAGGTGTAGAGACCCAGAGTGCAATTGTTATCCTTTTGTTTATTTGTAAAATCTGCAGGGACAGGTGGTGGAGTCATTGTAGGCAAGGAACCCCTCCTAGAGGAATTTGCAGCCCCTGTTGGGTACTGCAATGGAACATAACTGATTGGATTCTAGAATATAAAGTTAAACATGAGGGGTTAGTGAAAGAATCAGAAGAATGGTGGAGGATTTTTGCATTAGGGATTGAACCAAAATATTATTGTTATCACCCTAATGGACCCATCCCGTTCATAGCTGAGATTGTTGACTGCACCTGCCGCACACGCCTAAAGGGAATCCGGTGTGATACACCCCCGGTTAAATATCGGAACTGGGATTCCTACGTCAAGAGGCAACAGAATCGTCCCTGGAGACCTCCTGAAGAATATCCCTGCTGCCGAGAAGATGGTACTCCTCGTGGCTCGAGGCAACCCAGTCAACGAGCAAGGCAGAAGGATAAAAAGTTGTGGAGGAAGGAACCCCCAGGGTGGGACAACAAAACAATATTCGGGGAATTGCCTCAAGAATGGGAATAGAAGTGAGGACCCTGGGTAGGGGGACAGGTTGCAGTCTATAAAATGGAAAAATCCTCAGATATGCTTCCATCCCTACGCCCCCAATGATGCTTGCCACTTGACCCAGCAGATTACTTTTCTTTTGTTAATGTTATACTTAGAAGGAGTTAATGCCGTAGATACTCTACCACACCAGCCCTTTAAATGGTCATTAACTCGATGGGAAAACTCTAAAATTCTCAGAGTCAATGTTACTGTGGGAGCTCCTTTCTTTAATGTGACCAATTGTGAGCTAATGGGTCAAGACTGTACACCAGACAACCTACGCCGCTTCGGGTGGAATTCTAAAGCTACCTATTGGTGTCCCAGTTCAAACCCAGGGCAGGGATATTGCAATTTCCCTAATGAATATTATTGTGCTTATTGGGGATGTGAAACTATTGCAATGGGATGGACGCCTACAAGACAAGATATATATCTTAAGGTAACCTGGGAACCACATGGGTGTGACCCACCCAGTTATGCCCTACATGGTAACGTATGGAAAAAAGGAAATTGTAGATCTCTAGGAGTCTTAATTCTGGAACACCAAGATCCTGGATGGGTAATAGGACGAACCTGGGGAGTAAGATATTGGCAACCTAGAACTGATAGTGGAAGCTTAATACTAATAAAAAAAGAATCGGTCCCACATGACCCAGAGAGTGTAGGACCAAACCCAGTACTGGTAATAGGGCAAAGCTGGACAAACATTACAAACAGCAGTGGATCAGGAGAATTAACAGTGCCTCAGGCTGATGCCCCTGAAGAAGCTTCTAAATATGGTACTCTGTGGAAAATTATGCAAGCTAGTTATGGCATTCTAAATAGAACAAACCCCGATTTAACAAGAGAATGCTGGCTTTGCTATAACATCCGACCTCCTTTTTATGAAGCCATTGGGGTAACAGCTAAAACAAGAAGAATAAATGGGACTAATCCAAAAGAATGCCTTTGGAAAAAAAACTAAAGAAAGTACTCAAGGAGTAACGCTCTCTCAAGTAACCGGACAGGGATGGTGTGTGGGTACTGTTCCCCCTAACAGAGAACATTTGTGTAACATCACTGTGAAAGACCCAAAGCAAAAACAAAAAGCAGATTGGTTACTCCCGGCTCCCAATACTCAGTGGGTTTGCCAGAATATAGGAAATACTCCTTGTTTATCTCTAAAAATTTTCAATCACACCCATGACTATTGTATTCAAGTAACTATTATACCGAAAATTACTCATCATCCAAAAGATTATGTCCTTGAACAACACTCAACCCCAGAACATCACCTCATGAGAAGAGAACCTTTCACGCCCTGACTGTAGCAACTCTTCTAACTGTAGGAGTATGAGCTGGAACAGGGATAACCTCATTAGTCAACCAACAGAAAGAATTTAAAGCACTAAGAATTTCTGTAGATGAAGATTTAAGCAAAATAGAAAAAGCGATTGATGGGTTAGTAAAATCAGTTAGATCACTGTCAGAAGTAGTATTACAAAATCGAAGGGGTTTAGATCTGCTGTTTTTACAACAAGGGGGCCTTTGTGTAGCACTAAAAGAGGAATGCTGTTCGTATGCGGATCACACAGGAGTAGTAATCAATACTACATATGAACTAAGAAAGCAGATAGAACAGCAGAAAAAAGAGAGAGAAGCACATCAAAGTTGGTATAAAAATTGGTTCAACCACTCTCCTTGGTTAACCACACTGCTTTCTACTATTGTGGGGCCAGTAATTCTGTTGGCACTCGGGCTTACCTTTGGACCATGTATATTTAATAAACTAATTACTATAGTGAAAAGCCGGCTGGAAGCGGCACACCTTATGCTCCTTAGAACTAAGTATGACCTGATACCTGAAGAAGAAAATTTAGAAACTTTAGAGTTAGCTAGACAAGAACTGCAAAGATACAGTGAACAAAAATAAGTAAGAACAAGAGAAATGGGGGAATTGTGATAAACATAAACTGTTTTTGTTCACTGGAGGTTAAATAACTCAAAATAACAAGAAGTTACTATGTTACTATTTAAGCTTCTAGAAAAGCCATGTGCAAGCATGCTCTTGCTTAATCCTTTGTTTTCTGCTCCTTAATCAGCTTTAAGTTTCAGGAACTCAAGCTTAGTTACCATATCAGAAAGAAGGCACTAAGGGATACTAGAGAATGATTACCACTCTTCATCTCTGCGACCATCGGGAGGCAGAAAAAGACCCCCTAGCAACACGCCGCACATGCGCAGAATACTACAGGAAGGACATGCCAATCGGAGGAAAAAGCAAGATAAAAAGAAGGACTTAGAACTTGTCCGCGCGGCAGTTGGTGAAGCGCAGACTTCCCTGTCGCCCAGCACTGTATTTGCCTTTGCCTTGCTTGCTGCAATCTGATAAATTCCTATTGGAAATTTTCTTTGTGTCCATAGTCTATTACAGATGGACTGGGACTGATGAGAGACTGAGAGAGAGCCGAGCTCCACCCACGGCAAGGACTTTATCAATTTGCCATCTCACTCCAGAATGAGAGGTTTTATTGATTCATATTATTAATTCTTTGTACTTGTATGCATTTTGTTTGTTTAGTAAAATAGTTTTTTCCACTTTTCTCCAAAGAAGTTTTTTTACCAGACCAGTTGGAGGAGGGGCCACTTGGGTTTGCTTCCCAGAGGGATCCTACTCATGGGGTTTCTCCCAAATTTGTCCCTAAACCAGGACAGAGTGATTGAGACCAAATGGACGGAGATGAAAGGAGGCACAATGAAACGGACCAAAACTTGCCAAAAGAACTCCAATTCAAATGCTGCAATCAGGCAAGAAGTGGAAATAAAGGAAGGAAGGAGAGAAAATTAAATTGAGGAAATGCAAGTTTAAAATGAAAAAGCAAAAACTGTTTAAAGCATGTGAAAAGCAAAAAGTGAATGGGATGACAAGAAGTGCAGGGAAAGGGATTGAAGCTTGCCCAATTAATCTTCCTTGAAACCTTGAAAACAGGGAACAAAGTCTAACAAACACTCAGGAAAGGAGATACTGTGAGAAACAGTGCGAATGAAAACAACCAAGATAATGTGGAACCATTGATTGAGACCAAATAGACAAAGATAAAATGAAGGTTACTGAAAAGGGCCAGCATGAGCGAAATGTACTCCAACTCAAATTCTGCAATTAGTCAAGAAATGGAAACAAATGATGGAGAGGAAAAAAATCTAAACCATGAAAACTTAAAATGAAAAAGAGAAAACTTTGAAAGCATGTGAAAAGAGAAAAGTTGATGGTGTGAGAAAAAGTGATGGAAAAGGGATGGAATCTATCCACATTAATGTTCATTGACATTGCAAGATTGCATTCCCTTTCCCGAAAGGGAAGTATTCCTTTCCCGAAAGGGAATGAAAACTTGAAAACAGGTAACAAAGTCTAACAAATTATGAGGAAAGGGGATATGAGGAGAAACAATGCAAA
Organism: Tachycineta bicolor; assembly: GCA_025960845.1. Lineage (NCBI taxonomy): Eukaryota > Metazoa > Chordata > Aves > Passeriformes > Hirundinidae > Tachycineta > Tachycineta bicolor. The sequence goes on along the minus strand of JANEHK010000596.1, from coordinate 13,722 downwards.
TGAAAATAACAAAGAAACTCTGGATCCGGAGTGATTGCAACCAAATGGACTGAGCTGAAATGAGGGGCACTGAAAAGGACCAACGCTTGCCAAACATACACCAATTCAAACTCTGCAATCAGGGAAGAAATGGAAATAAATGAAGGAGAGGAAAATAAATCCAAGAAATGCAAGCTTAAAATGAAAATGGGAAAATTTTGAAAGCACATGAAAAGCAAAAAGTGAATGGGATGATAGGAAGTGCAGGGTAAGCAACAGAAGCCTGCCCAGTTTATCTTCATGAAAATCTTGAAAACAGAGGAAAAAAATAACAAACACTCAGGAAAGGAGATATGGTGTGAAACAACGCAAATAAATACAAAAAGGAGAAATTTAGGATCCGGAATGATTGCAACCAAATGGACTGAGATGCAATGAGGGGCACTGAAAAGGACCAACACTTGCCAAATGAACACCAATACATGTGCTGCAATCTGTCAAGAAATGGAAATAAAAGAAGGAGATGAAAAGAAATTAAAGAAATGCAAGCTTAAAATGAAAAAAGGAAAAATTTGAAAGAACATGCTAATCACAATATGAATGCAATGACAAGAAGTGCAGGGAAAGGCACGGAGGCTCACCAAATTAATACTAATTGAAATCACAATATTTCATTCCATTCCCAAAAGGAAAGTTGTCCTTTTGGGAAAGGGAGTGAAATATTGAAATCAGGGAACCAATTAGAACAAATGCTCAGGAAAGGGGATATGATGAAAAAGAATGTGAATTAAATCACCAAGATAATTTGGAACTGGAGTGATTGTGGCCAAATGGACTGAGATTAAATGAGGGGCACTGAAAAGGACCAACACTTGCCAAACCTACTCCAATTCAAATGCTGTAATCAGGCAAGAAATGAAAATAAGTGAAGGAGAGGAAAAGAAATGGAAGAAATGCAAACTTAAAAAGAAAAAAGGAAAAATTTTGGAAGCATGTGACAATCACAAAGTGGATGGTATGACAAGAAGTGCAGGGAAAGGGACAGAAGCTTGCCCAATTAATCTTCATTGAAATAGCAAGATTTCATTCCCTTCGGAAAGTTCTCCTTTTGGGAAAGGGAATGAAATCTTGAAAACAGGGAACAAAGTCTAACAAATGTTCAGGAAAGGATATATGATGAGAAACAGTGTGAATGAAAATAACCGAGAATATTTGGAACCGGAATGATTGAGACCAAAATGGACTGAGCTGAAATGAGGGGCACTGAAAATGACCAACACTTGCCAAACATACGCTAATTCAAATGCTAACATCAGGCAAGAAATGAAAATAAAAGAAGGATGTTGCAGTTCCTTAAGCATGGTCTCCACGCACGCCTGGTCTAGCTCAGGCACCGTGGTGTGGAAAGGTACGGACAGCTGGCCGTGCCAGCTAACCCGATCCTGTGGGGCCTTGGATCCCACACGACCTCGGCAGCAGGCACAGGTGGTGCAAGGCAACGACGGTGGAGATAGAAATGCAGACTCTGCTGAACAGGTCACAAGATTTAATTGGAGCCCCAGTGTGGGACCTCCTGACCTCCAGGTAACTACCTAGGCAGAGACCCCCAGGCTGCTTGCCAGCAGCTTTTATCTGGGGGTGGAACCAGGAGAAGAGGCAGTGGGTGAGCAAATCAGGGATCACCAGGGAGGCGTCACACAGATGAATGATATTTTCATAAACCAAACATAAATGATGAGGAGGGAAGCCCTCTGGATCTCACCTATCACTCAATGCCCTTGGAAGAACTTTCTAGCTCCAGGGAAAGGCCCCAAGATGACAGGCAGACCCCAGAGCAAGGGGGGTGGGGGATTGACATATAACGGTTGGAGGGGAGAAGAGCAGGGAAAGATCATTAGGGGGAACAAACAGGGATACATTGAATGAACCATAAATTAATAGCACATACAATAAAACCAAAACTAAATCCCACACCATTACAGAGCTCCCCACCAGATCTTTTAAGGTGGTCCTGAGCTTAGACCAGGCTCCCTTGGAGAAGGAGTTCCAATTTCAATAATGCATAAGAAAAAGAAGCTAACAAATGGAGGCATGCATAAAAGCTCCCATTGGAGTGCCAGCTAAAGGTAAAGGTGCCTGTAAAACGTCTTGTGCACAAGAACCGTGTGGAAAAATGGACATTGTAACTACCACGGTTTTGGGCAGGGGCATGGCTGTATGTTTATGTGTATGCAGAATATATAAAATGGGGGCTGGTAGCCCAGACGCCTGAAGCGAGTGCGCACCTCCCAGTACCGCGTTTTTGGCTCTCTGTGTGGAGACCAGCCAGGAAAGAGGGAAGTGAAAAGAGAGAATGAGTGAGGTTCCCTGGGAGGAACTGGCAGGGAGGGTCCCACCCCAAGAACCCAGGGGAAGGTCCTTGAGGAGAAGAGAGTGATCTGATCATAGGGTGAGGTGAATAAAGAGGGAGCAATTGAGTCAAGTTCCATTTTCTTTGAGAAGTAAATAGTTGGTAACTTTAGTACAAGACTAAGAGGGATTGCGAGGGGAAGTGGCTAGAAGGATATAGTCAGGGAAGACAGATGGGAAGAAAGATTGGAATTAGGCATGAGGCAAACGGTAAAAGACAAGACAGTGCAACAGAATAATAAGTGAGAGGATTGAACCGCACAATGAGGGAGGGAGACCAAAATTTTCCTGGTACCAGGGATTTCTTGGTTTGTTGCCACCAAAAATGGGTCCAAACAAGAGTAACTCCTTAGACCCAGGAGCTGAATTATGAAGGAAATTCACAAGAGCCTGGTATACCTGGGAACTGTGAGGGGGGTTCTCAAAAGGGGAACATCCCTCAGGACAGTCCACTGGGGATGATGTTACGATACTGGGATGCATGGGAATCTCGAAGAGGAAAAAGTAAGCAGAAAATTATTAATTATTTTATGTTTGAATGGACAAAGGAAATTACCTGGAAAGACAACTTATATTGGCCAAAGTTTGGACCCTTTGAAGTTGGATTTGCCAGGCTTTGAATTTGTATGTTAATTCAAAAGAGCCTTTTATTCAGGAAGAAAGCGAATATGCTGCTCTGTGGCTTCCCAGGGGAAAGGGTGAATTTGTTGCTCAAAGGCAGGGAAGTGAGTTTTTTCCGTTCTATCCTTTACAAACTAGAGGGCAAGCAGCCAAAAAAGACAGACACGAGCCCTAGGATCCATTAGATCACCTCCCACCCCCTTATAGGCAACCTCATCAGCCCGTTCAACCCCAAGCCCCCGAGGGTCCTCCTGTAAATGCAAACAGACCCCCTATTCAGGAGGGGCCAGTAGCACATAGAACTAGAGGTGGGGGACAGGGAGAAGTGATGATGGGGATGGGGAAACAAAAATGGAAGATGGACTATAACCGCTTAGAAAAGTTCCAATGGCAAACTCAGAACAGAGACCTGTTGGTGATGTGAGTGTTCCCCTGAACACAGGGGATGTTAGGGAGTTTAAGAAGGAGATGGGCAGGCTGCTAGAGGACCCTATTGGAGTGGCAGAGAGATTAGATCAGTTCTTGGGGCCGAATATATACACCTGGGTGGAACTGCAGTCTCTCCTAGGAATCTTGTTTACCATGGAAGAAAGAGAAATGATTAGACATTCAGGAATGAGGGGTTGGGATAGAGAATGTCAGGGGCCAGAGCAGGGGGATCAGAAATGGCCTATGCCAGATCCAGGTTGGAATAATCAGAATGAAAGACACAGGCAGAATAGGAGTGATCTCCGGTGGATGATTATCCGAGGAATCCGGGAAGCAGTGCCCAAGGGGCAGAATATAAGGAAAGCTCTAAGAGAGCACCAAGGGAAGGATGAAGCCCTGGCACACTGGTTAGAAAGACTAAGAAAAGCCTTGCAGTTATATTCAGATGTAGTCCCTGATGCTGCAGCAGGACAGGTCCTTTTGAAAACACAATGTGTAGCTAAGGCCTGGGGGCACACCAGGAAGAAGGTGGGAAAAGTAGAAAATTGGCAGGATAGAGGGCTTCAGGGATTGTTAGGAGGAGCACAGAAAGTGTATGTGAGAAGAGATGAGGAGAGGCAAAAGACAAAACCACAGATTTTATTGGCAGCAGTCAAGGCAACACAGACAACCATGAATACAGAGAAGCGCTCAGAAAAGAACAAACAACAGAAAAAGGCAGGTCCCACCTCTGGGGATACGGGACCCACATGTTTTTCCTGTCACCGGAAAGGACACTTACAAACTTCTTGTCCCACCTCCAGGGGTACAGGACCCACTTGTTTTTACTGCCACAAAAAGGGACATCTCCAAAAATTCTGTAGATAGAGGCATCAAGATGAGAAAATGTTTCAAGTAGACAAGGGGGGTCAGGGGCTCTATTTAATGAGGACCGAAAACCTAGAAGAGCCCTCGATAAAACTGAAAATAGGTCCTCAAAATGAAGAAATTACATTTTTGGTGGACACAGAACCTACTAGGTGAATAGTAAGAAAACTACCAAAGGGATGTGAAGTAAGTCCTGAACGTGTCCCAGTAATTGGAGATAAAGGAGAAATTTTTCAGGTTCCTGTAATTAAAAATGTGCAGAATGAATTGGATGAAAAATTTGTACTGAATGATTTGGTATTAATACCTGAGGCTGATAATAATTTATTAGGAAGGGACTTAATAATAGCCTTGGGGATTAAAATAATACCCTCTGAAGTAAAACCTAAAATCCATTCTTTAACTGAAGAAGATAATTTTGAGATTAGTGACTGTGTGGTATACTGGTGAAGTAGGAAAATTAAACATTCAGCCCATTAGCGTTGAAATACAGAATCCGGAAATCCCCATTCGAGTAAAACAATATCTGATATCACTGGAAGGTCGGAAGGAATTGAAACCGGGAGTTGAGAATTGAGTACATCAGGGGGTGTTGGAGTCCTGTGTGTCACCACATAATACCCCCATCCTGCCGGTAAAGAAGCCTGATGGTAGCTACCGACTAGTGCAGGATCTCAGAGCGGTAAATCAAAGAACCATTACCCTCTTTCCAGGAGTAGCTAAGCCAGATACCTCCTAATTACATTTGGTACAGTGTCGTGGATTTAAAGGATGCCTTTTGAACTTGCCCTCTGGATGAGGGCAGTAGGGATTGCCTTTGAGTGGGAGGACCCAGATGTAGGAGAGAATAATTAAGGTGAATGGTGCTACCTCAAGGTTTTACAGAGGCACCGAATCATTTTGGGAGGGTGTTAGAAAATCTTTGGAAATCCTTTGAGTTACCCAAAGGAATTAAGTGCTACACTATGTAGATGATCTGTTAGGAGCAAGAGAAACTGAAGAGGAAACTAGAAAGGGTACTATTAAGATCCTAAATTTTCTGGGGGAAAACGGGCTGAAGATATCAAAGTCAAAATTGCAGTTTGTAGAGTCAGAAGTGCGATGTTTATGTCATTGGATTAGTAAGCAAAAGAAAAAGCTAGACCCTGAAAGGGTTCCAGGAATATTGAACATGGGACCCCCAAAGTCTAAAAGAGAAATAAAGTAGTTTTTGAGTAATTTTGGGTTATTGTAGGCAAGAGATAGAAGAGTTTAGCAGAAAAGTAAAATTTCTACATGAGAAATTATCTACCAATCTCTTGAAATGGACTGAAAGGGATCAGGAAAAATTTGAGCAAGTTAAAGAAGCCCTACGGCAAGCTCCTGTACTGAGTCTTCCCAATTTAGACAAGCCTTTTCAATTATTTGTTAATACAGTTGATCAAACAGCTTATGAAGTATTGACTAAGATTGGGCAGGAAGCCAAAAGCCAGTAGGATATTATTCCAAATGATTGGATCCAGTTAGTAAGAGTTGGCCAACATGCCTGCAAGTTCTGGTAGCCACTGGTGTGTTAGTAGAAGAAGCCCGAAAAGTAACCTTTGGGGCACCACTGGAAGTGTACATCCCCATAATATTAGGGGAATCCTTGCTAAAAATGCTGAAAAATGGTTAACTGACAGTAGAATATTAAAATATGAGGCTATCTTGATTTAATACATGATTAATACATCATTAATACAGGATTGCACAGGGGTCATAGAGTTACAAACATAAATAAGCCCAGATTTGAGAGAATAAGAATTATAAACAGGAGAAAAAATATTTAGAGATCTATCCTCCTTGAGTGGTAGATGGAAGAAGGAAATCTGGGTGCGCCATAATTTGTGGAGAAAAACTGGAAGTAAAAGAATCTGGTCCCCTTAGCCCGTCCTGGTCAGCACAAGCCTGTGAACTCTATGCATTATTCTGTGCGTTGCTGTTATTAAAGGATCCAGAAGGGACCATATACTCTGACTCAAAATATGCCTTTGGGGTAGTGCACACATTTAGAAAAATTTGGAAAGAAAGGGGATTTATAAACACTCAAAGAAAAGAATAAGTGCACCAAGGATTGATAACTCAAATTCTTAAAGCTTTGAAGAGTCAAAAAAAGATATGTGAAAGGCCACCAGAGAGGGAGAGGCATTAAAATAAGAAGAAACAATTTGGCTGATGATGAAGCTAAGAAAGCTTCCCTGAGGGAAAACAGCAATGTAGTTATGACTTTTCAGGAAGCAGGAACACAAAATCAAACACCATACTTTTCTTTAGCAGAAGTAGAAGCTGTGAAAAACCTAGGAGCAAGTCTAAAAGAGGGACAATGGATTCTCCCTGACAAAACCACAGTTCAAAAGGCAGAAAAAGACTAGACTCATGCTTCAAGGGTAAAAGGACCCATACCAAATAAAGACTGGAAAATGTTTTTCAGCATCAGGAGACCTGAAAGTAAAATTTAAAACTACTTAAATTTGATTAAACTTTTTTTTTTTTTTTTTTAAGGTTTAATTTATTAAAAAACTGAGTTGTCAACAGTTAAAGTAAAATTGTAATTAATCCACAACATGGCTGAAGAGAGCATTTGGTGCCCAGAGGCTATAGCTCATATGGAAAATCATTTTCGGCTGTTGATTTCACATAATGCTGCAATACATTTGGTGTGCCACCCACATATTGAAAGAATAACCCAGCCCCAGGATATTCAAGATATCCTTAGTACAGAAAGGTCAGAAGCTGCCATCCCGCAGAGAGAAGTTTCCACGTTTCAGCAAGGTTGCTGCAAACACGGTCATCAGTGTGAGCGGTGTAAAGCAGTGACCATGAAGTGGCTGAGACAAAGACATTGGCACAGAACAACTGTACCTTGGGACCAAAGGGATGTAGCTTTTATGATTCATTGTATATGATGTTTTAGTAGAGTACAGTGAGACTATAGAATGCACAATTGGGTTTTAGCACAGATCAACATTGATACTTATTTGCAACAATTTATAATAAAAGATCATATACAAAGAGCATTTATTTATTTTGTGTATCACACAGAAGGATTAGTGGCTTTGAGAATACTGCAAGAACAAAAGATAATAGCAGTAAAATGTGGATATAGTAAGACGCCCAGAAAAAACAGAAAAAAAGAAATTAATTGTGTTGCTTAACTTGTCCAAACTACTGAACTCCTTTGATAATTAACCATTACAGTTCTGTGTTTTGTAATTGCAATTAACTTTAATTTATTAGAAAAATCAGGCATTCTGGATTGGCTGTTGACAGCAACTCCATTGAGTTTGGAGGCAGAACAATGTCGATGGGAAGGGATTAGACACTTCCTTGATCAATGGGAACAGCCGGAAGAAATTGAAAACCTTTTAAGAGGCCCTCAGCAACAAACACTAACAGATTTCATTGAGGAACTACATCCAGAAAAAGAGATTGGAAACACCTGTTACTAAAAGAGTCCAAGAACAAGTAACACACTGGGAGTGTACTAACCATGGCTTAGAGTGCCGCCCATGGGTTTGTGTTATTTGTAAGCTTTGCCTTAATTTGTGGTGGAGAATAACAAGAGCAGAAGAAAGAGAGAGAATATTGATTTGTTTAACTTGCTAGGATTGCGTGTATGAACAGTTAACTTTAAAAGGCATTTTCAGTGATTTTTTTGGAGCACCTTTGAGATATGAAGATGGAACGTTTTTATGCAGTGGTCCAAATAATAGAAAATTTAGACCAATAAGTTTTTACTATATTAGCTTTTGAGCAGGTGAGAGAGGAAACCATTCATAGTATCATAGAACACTGTATCGTAACTAACAGTCACTGTGGAGAAAGAATTTGTGTGCCACACTATAGACACATTTCTTACGTGAATTGGCATTGCGAGTGTGCCTATTGGTGGTGATGAAAACTTAATATTAATCCCCAACATTGGAGCAAAAAGCTACCAGCAAATCAGGTTGTTAACTGAAGTAGTGAAAAAGCAAATCTTATTGTGGTTGGCACATCTCCAGAGCTTTGGTGGTTTAGACTAAAAGAGGAAGTAGCTGACTAACCCAGAGAGAGAGAGAGAAAGAGGGCAGTGCTGTGAGAACTGTGAGTAATCTGCGCCATCCTTGAAACAAACATGAGGCCAAGGGTACCAGTGAGACCAAATGCACCAGTGACTAGATCCCAGGATATAAACTTTGCTGCCAAGAATCCTGACATCTTGGCCCAAAGAGCAACCCAAAGAGCATTGAAAGTGGTAGAAAGTCAAAACTCCTGAGGATTATTTTCACTGTTTTTGTGGTGATGCCCTTGGCAACTGGCCAAAACTGTGGAGCCACTCTGGACAGAGTCCATGAGAGAAGGGAATGAGCAATGCAGGAACAAACAACAATAAAACAAGCAGCACAAGAGAGAGAACAATCTATGAGACAGATGATGAGAGAACAATGAGAGAGAATAGATGCAAAAACAAAGTCCCAATAATGTTGATCCCTGTAATAAATGCCATCACTGCATGTGGGTCAAGGACAAGATGGAATTTGTGTTCGTGGCACATCTACATGTTAGTGCTGCCTGCTACGACCACAGCAATTTTATAGATGTTTGTGTTGAAAAATAGAAAACTGGATTGGGTAGGGAAAAATTTAGGATTTAATGGACCAGCTCCTTATCCTTACAGTGATCAAATTTGTCCTCAATATGAAAACTTTTTTGTTTGTTTTGAGAAAGATGAGAATGGGAATGATCCAAGTATAGGTATAGGAGGTACAGCACTAAGGAAAAAAGAAGAAAACAAAAATAAACAAAAAAATACGTAAAAAGGCCATAGGGAAAGAATTAATGGAACTAGATAAACTGTATGAACAATTCAAACAGCAGTATAGCGACTGGGATTTGACAAGCTCAACTAAGATAATTTTTGTAGATTTGATGCAAGAAATTGCTACAGAATTTGGATTATCCAAATGCTGGATCTGTGGGGGACTTAGAATGGCTGAAAAATGGCTGTGGAGAGGTGAGAGTCCAGCTCCAGAACAATTTTTAAAATGGAATTATACTCAAAATTTCCAAGACATTAAAATGACCTGAAGGATGGATTTGGAGTCATCGAGTAATTGGAACAGTCTGTATAACTTGAGAAGGAAGGAAATATAATGAAGTAGTAGGATATCCTCCTTGTATATCTACTTTAGTAGTTATTTTGGATAATAAAACCAAATAACAAAAACTGGCAACCAAAAACTTTTACTGGGTATTGGGGAATAACAAAGGAAATGACTTGTGAGTGGAATAATCAAACTGATTTGTGCTGGCATAAAAGTCCTGGAGCTAACCCCTACCTGTATATAAAAGACCAAAAATCCTACTGGGAACAACCAGAAAAAGAACACATAATAAATGGAAAGCCCCTGATAGAATATATTTAATTTATGGGCAATGAGCATAGAGTGAATTACCTTGAAAGTGGGAGAGAACCTGTACCTTAGGAGTTATACGGCCCTCCTTCTTCGACATATCAAGGTCTAGAAGCAATATGCTGGGAACACCACTTGATGAGACTCTAGAAAGGAATAAAAGAGATTTAAAACTCGACTTCCCAAAGGCAGGGGGAAACCAGGAATGGGGGGAAGACAAATGGCCTGTAGAAAGAATGATAGCATATTATGATCCAGCAACTTGGGCTGAGGGTGAATCTTGGGGATATAGGACCCCAATTTATGTATTGAATCCGTTGATAAGACTCCAGGTGGTAGTGGAGGTTGTATCAAACCGTACTTCTGATGCCCTGAAGTTACTGGCCAAGCAGCATTCACAAACGTGAGCATTTGTATATCAAACCAGAATTGCCCTAGATTATCTGTTGGCTGAAGAAGGGGGAGTTTGAGGAAGATTTAACAAATCTGAGTGCTGTGTGGAGAGAGATGATCATGGGGAAGCCATCACAAAACTTGCTGAAGAAATTAAAAGAGTGGCACACATACCTGTTCAAAAGTGAAATTCTATTCTAAAAACAGAGTAGTGGGATAACCTCTTTGGAGGAGCCTGGTGGAAGAAGGTGGGATTTATGCTGTTATGTTCTGGATTAGGATTGCTATTCCTACCGTGCATGACTCCATGTCTTCTTAGACTAATCTGCCCATTGATACAAGGAATGCGAATTACAGCAATGCCCATTGATCCGGAATTGGCAGCAAAAGGGAAACCAGATTCTTTGATGATATTAAAAGCTAGACCTACTTGCACTCAAAAGAAAGGACCTGAAGAGATGCTGACTGAATATAAAGAGACTACTCTAGTGTCATGGGTTAGTATAGTTTAATTTTTTAGTTCTAGAAGAATGTAGAATGATTCTCTAGGTCAGGACCTGGGAATTGCTTTAGAAAGGACAGGAACCTATCAGAGGGTTAGTTGGAATATTGGCATCTGTTTTAACTACTGAAAATTGTTATCTACGACTTTGGGAAGTACCATATGAAACCCCTTGGTTTCTTGTAGGTGGGCTTTTTCCTTCTTTCCTTTCGCCAGAGAGAGACAAGTAACATCGAGCTGGGCCTGCTGCTCCCCCCTTTTTGGGAGGGAGCTGGCCTGAGGTCTGCCCGGATTCCATCGGCTCCCGGGTGAAGAGGGGAGGAAGGAGAGGTTGCTGCTTTACAACAACTGCTTTCTCCAAACTTCCCGGGAACAAGGAGAAATCTCTGCTGGGCCCCTGATAAGAGCTATGGGCACCGTTTAGGCTGAGGCCACCCCGATTTACACCAAGGGGTGGGCTGAGAAGGCATTTATGATCCTGCCTAGTTTTTTTCGTGATTCCAGACTGCCCAGGTGCTCTGATCTCTGTTGTTTCTGAGTGAGTTCTTCCTCCCTCACCAGCATGGATTTCAACATCTAATACCACAAGCTACCGTGGGAGAAAAAAAGACTCTAGGCAGATTTAACCCTCTCCTGGCAACATGAAGCTTCCAGACTTAGCACTTCTCTGAGAGAACAAGGAAAAGGACAGAGTAGACATAAAGAAGAAACAGAATTAAATCAGTAGAGCAAGAGTGAAAAGACTATTGGGACAGAGGCTTGAAGAGTTGGTTGTTCAATTCTTATTTGAGCCTAAAGAAATAAACTATATTTAGATGATTCCTTTAAATCATGGAAAAGATACACATTTGGGGAGATGATTGTTTAGATTTGTGTGTGGATTCAAGCAAAACTGTTTGTGATGAACTAAGTAATGTCCTATAAAATGCTTGAACAGAGATAAAGATGAGAAGCTCTCTGCGCCAGTGAAGAAGTGAGAAGGTATCTCTGTACCTTGAGGTGAAGAATCCTTTGCTTTGGAGTTATTCATCTTTAAAAGGTGACACCCCAGGATGCAAAAGTCTAAGACCCATGACCCATAAGCAGCTTGAAAACCTGATAATGGGAGGGGTCACAAAAGC
>JANEHK010000595.1:0-21465 GCA_025960845.1 Tachycineta bicolor | reverse complement strand
CATTTGAATTGGAGAAATATTGGCAAGTGTTCGTCCATTTCACTGCCCCTCATTTCATCATCCCCACCTCTCCCAACTATCACTAAATCCTTCAGACTTTAATCCTCACTTTACATTGGAGCTTGTCAGGGCCCCACCACCCTCCCAGGAAACAAGTCCATCCCCACATCCCAGCTCACCCTGGCCCCAAGCAGTGTCCAGCCATGGCCTGTGTCCTGGTGCTGCAGACTCTTGCCAAGAGTCTCTCCCAGCCAGCAATTCCTGCTCTTCCCTGCTCTGGGGCAGCAGCTGCAAGTTGATTTGCCCCCTGGGCCACTGGCCCAGCCCCAAGCCAGGGCCGGGACCTTTCCCCAGAGCTCTGTGGCCACTGCAATGTTCACAGCTCCAAGGATGCTCCAGCTCCAGGAGCCTTTGGACACCGCTCCCGGGCATGCTCAGGCTGCCACTGTTGTGCTGTCTGTGCAGGGCACTCCATGATCCCACTGCCTCTTATTATGATCTGCTCATACAAGCAGGGGTGATGATGGTTCGTTTACTGATCTCAGAGTGCAAAACACAGCACAGAGGGGATTTCAGTATGAATCAAAACAAATGCACTTTTTATTGATTGACCATAGCAAATGTGATAGAGGGATTAGGAGTGAGAGAAAGAGACAGAGGAAAAACAGGATATAGCTACCAAAGGTGGAAACGAAATCATGGTGTTCCAGTTGATGGGTGTGCCTTTCACATTGGGGGAGAGTCTCTCTCAAAATCTCTGGTTAACTCAGGGGTTTTTATTATAGTCCTCCATTTTGGGGGGAACAGATTATAAGAATAACCTGATTGAAGCCACCAAGGGGAAACAGGTAGTCCATGTTCTCAGCAGTTAGCGAGAGCCATTGTCTTCTTGGTCCAATGACCACACCTGCAGGCAAACATCTCATTTTGGTTAAGTCAGCCCCAGCCCTCCACACTGGGGTTGTAGGGGTCTCCTGTCTCAGTCCTGGAGAGGAGATTTGTACAGAGGTCTCAGTCTCAGTCCTTGGGAGGGGGCTTCGATCTCCATCTGTCACGGTGGTTGTGGAGCAAATGAGGGATCTTCTGTGGGGAACCGGCAAAGTTACCCCAGAAAGTCCACTTGGCCAAGAGGTGGGGAAATTCAAAGGCTATTGTCATGAAGCTGGGAGCATGAAGCAGGTAGAAATGTCAGGTACAGAACTACCATTACACTCGTCAAAGCCAGTGTACCGTGGCATGGTGACACAGGAAAATGCACCTGCAGACGATTGGCAAGCATCCACCTCGAGCAGGCCAAAACAGCAGTGGGGTCCTCGGGGTCCTTATGACAATTGTGAGGCAAATGAGGGGAACTTCAGACAGACTCTTACATCACCCTGTGACTCACGATTTTCTTTAAGGGAGCTTTACAGTATCCTTGCGAAGCCTTCAGGATTCGTCAATGTTGGTAGTATATCCCGAAGAACAGAGACAGTATGTAGAGAGAGAGAGAGAGAGAAAGAAGGGAAAGGAAAAATAGAAAGGGAAAAGGAAACAATAAACAAATATCTAATTATTAAACAGAACATAAATAATCAAAACAATTATAACAATCTGTATTAATTAAAATAATTCTTTCAAAACAAATCACAAAAAATCAAAAGTAATTTTCACAAGATTACAAAAGGAAATAATTTCAAAACCTACATTCAAATTTTAAAATCGCCTTGTGTCAATAGCCTTGTGGATGTCCATAGAGGAGAGGACATCTGCCAGTTTATGAGCATTAATTATGGACGTCAACCGTGTTAACCGTTTCACCATTCTCCAGCTCATAATGAATAAAATTGCTGATAAAAGAAAACCAATTAAAACTAAAATCAAAAGGACAATGATGGGATGACACAATTTGTTCAAGGCACTTGTGGCAGTAGGTGACCACCCAAAAAGAGTATCCCACCTCCTGTGCTCGACATCTTTTATTACCCTTTCTATAACACGATGTAGTTCTTTCACATTATGATGAACAGTTACCTGGGTTTTCTGTCCGTCTTTCTTGATATTTTCCAAAATTTCTATTAAGTCCTGATGAAGCAACAATTGCTATACCAGAGTAAGGTTCATTCCAATGGGAGTAGGTGATAGTTTGTGAATCGTTGTGTAATTTGATTGCAAAAGGTAATGAGGGCTTTATAAGAAAAATCACATCCTGTGATTTTAGTAAAATTGCAAGCACAAAAATTTGAATGATTTTTAGTATCTACTACTACATTTTCGACAAATACCATATCACAAGTAGTTCCAAAGCATGCACAATCATTACCTATATATATAAGGACTGTTTCTGGACCCTCGTTAGGAAGAATTTCAAAATGACAGATATTTTGCTCAGTGTCCAGACAAATATCGTGAACTATAACTGCATAAACAGATAAACCCTTGGTGTTCTCGGACAATACAGGATTCTAAGTTAACAGTTTGCCATTTCTCACCAATCTGATGGGCCCATTCCCTGTGCTCGGAAGGGTAGAGAATAGCTCCATCATGATTCAGTCCTAGTGCAATGATAGGGAATATCAAATGCACTGAGGCATTACATATGGTTAACACAAAAGCTGTGGCTGTGTTTGTAATGGGGTTGTAAGTACAATTCACTAAGTTCCACAGGATTGGAGTTCTCTTTCAAAGTCAGTGGCATTGTCCCAAATTATTTTCCATATTTCAGTAGGAAAAGTGCCTTCTTCACCTTCACTTATAATAGAGGCAGCAACTGACTGCATCCACAGTTGAGCCTGGGTACAGCTGAGGGCCAAAAGAAACATTGTTTTGTGTAGGACTGAGTGCATCAATTACCAATTTACGGTCATTCACACTTACCTTTTCCCAATTTGGTAATATGTTTGATAACAACCACTGATGTGTTCCCAAAGCCAAGAAGGACAACTGTAGTGGTTGTTGTAATTTAGTTAAGTCTCTAGTTGTGGCAGCCGATTTATTCAGCATTACTTCTGAACCAATACTATTTAGAATTCGCAATCCTGTTCCCATAACACTAGTTATGTCTCTAAGTGTCCACTTTTTAAATGAGTTCCGCTTTCGCAACCAGGCTGTCCAACCTTCAAAGGAAGTCTACAAGAAAGGTGAACAAGCTGGCTGAATTTCTGAGACATTATTTTGCATCAGCAATTTGACTTACTTAAGAGACCATGCCGGATTTACCAGTGTTTGTTGTTGTCTTGTCTTCCTAATTATATATGGTCCGATTTCAGAAATTCTCGGGCTAAGCATAACCAGTGGTTGGGTTGGAGTGTTGGTAATATGAGCTGTAGTAAATTGGGCTATAACATTGATTTTAAATTTAAAAGAAAGCCCTTGAGTATTTTTGGCCCAAAGACAAACTACTTCTACAGTTTGTGCTAGTGTGAAATTGTGCCAACAATCATGCATGCTTGGGTGTGTGCGGACCTCTTTGTGCTTATATATTTGGTTTGTCAGAACACTGATGGAGGTTGCCTTCCTACAGGTGGTTCCATTAATCATTTGACCCCCTATACTAATTTTTTCTCCCACTATCCTGTGGAAGAACGGGAGACGAGCCTCATGCTATCATGATCAACAAGTCTCAGCTTTATTAACGTGCTCTCATGCAGATATAGTGCAGTTAATTAGCTCATGCATATTACAAAATTGTAGCTCCTGATTGGTTTGCTGTTTCATAATGCATGTTCTTTCTGTGGTCAGCCTTGCGGTTACAGCTGCATGATTTCTGCTGATCAACGTCCTTGTTATTGTGTAACTTCTCTATACAAGGACACAGTCTCCTTGCTGTTTGTCCCGTCGTGTTTGTCACGTCGTCGTGCATGTTTTCTGCTAAGCCTTAACAAATTTCATCTGATCATGGCCCTTGTTCTGCAACCATGCCTCAGACAAACTCTCCACACTTCCTCCGTTTTCTTTTGATTGTACTAATAAATGTTGATTAAACATAGTTGATATTGTTCGCTGTATAGCATTTTGTAAACACATACAAATACATGGAAAGCAGGTAATTGTTAAAAGGATCACAATGCCAGTCATCACAGCTATTTTTAATATAGAGGTAATCCAAGGTCCAAGTCCTAAAGAAGCAAGCCACCCATCTAAACCCCATCCTTGTTCTAATCGCAATTGTCCTGTCAATTTCCTCAAGTTGTCGATTTGAGCATGAATAGATTGTGAATGGTCAGACAAGTTCATACAACACATTCCTTCAAATTCCTCACAACCATGTCCTTGTGCTAAAAGCAGGAAATCTATCGCTGCCCGGTTTTGTAGGGTGGCATGTCTGACTGAGTCTACATCAGCTAACAAGTTGCTTAAAGCAAGGGAGGTGGCATTGGTCTGTTTTGCTAACCAGCATCCTAGTTTATTTAAGGTAGCTAAACTTTGAGCACTGGCTACTCCAGGAGCCAAAATAGATGCAAAAATTCTTTGTTCCGCAGACTAAAAATCAACATTTGAATCACATTTCTTTGTAAATTTCTGGGTTAATCATTTTTCTCGCCTGTGCCTGTGATGCCGTGTGTAATTTAAAATCATGGATGTGTTTGGGGTAAGTAGCAATAGTCGCCCTAGTGTGCATGGGCCACCTCTTAATCGAGAAGGGATACCTGCCCAGGCTCTATCACCACAAATCAAAAATATACCAGCCGGCAACTGAATTGGGGTTGTTGAAGAGAGGGAGATGTTCTTTGCAGTATAGTTACACCACAGAGATGCATTTTGATAAACAGATAGAGAGGAATTAACTACAGTGGTATAATTATTCCCTGGAGTGATGGCTTTACTGGTAAAGTTAAAATAAACACATGCATCAGCTTTAACTGACCCCAACAATTCTACCTCTTGTGGTTCCAAAGGTGCGAGGGGCAAATAGGGTGCCCATTGATCCCATGCATTCACTGTTGTCCGTGATTCGTTGGCCTTGCATGTTGGTATTTTTGATGGACAAGGCCATGTGTCTGCAGGCACTCCCACCAAGCAGGTGGAAAACGGGTTTCCTGGAGTTGATAAAGAAAGGCATATGGCTTCTTGATTAGTGAGATTAGCCAAAGTAACCCATATATTTGTTTTTCTCTGAGGGGAAACCCAAAAACACTCATTATTTGTGTAAAAAGGGTCAAAACACATAACAACCTCATATTTACTCGTTGTTTCTTTTGCCCTTTCTTGCTTTCCTTTTTATCTTAAGCTGTTTAAACCTTTGATTGAGATGTTCCCATTCCGAAGGTACCACAGTCCACTGGCGGGGAATATAACAATAGGTCTCACACTTTTTCTGGGTAATTTCTGTATGAACTAAGGCTTTTACTCTAATTATTGAATGTTGCAACTGCCAGCGAGTGTAGGCTAAATGTAGCTGCTCTCTGCTTTCAAACAGAGTTATTGCTTGTGGAAAAGGTAACCCAGTGGCCTTTTCTAACGCCTGACGATGACTCTCACTCCTCCAAGAGCGTCTACAGGCTAAGCACCAGAGCTCACCCAATAATGACTGTTGATGAATCCACTCGTGTTGCCTACATCCCCCACAATGTATTAAAACCCAAGCACGGTGCTATCGGTCCCAACAACAAAGACAACCCTGTGTTCTAATATTCCCCAACTGATAGTTTGCTAAACAAGTTAACAAATATGTGAATTGATCCATAGTAACCGCGTAGCAAAGCGAAGGATCAAGCACTGTCTGGAGAAAGTCTCGGTGGGGGCGGATCAGACTGTCCAGGCGCAGTCGAGGGTTCCTGATGCCCTCCACTCTGAGGCTTCAGTGAGGGTTTCGTCCACTGGGCTTGGATCCACAGAGAACCTGTTGGAGTGGAAACACAAAGATATCCTCTTCCCCAGTATAATACCCTTGCTGGGCCCTGCCATAACCCTGTCTTTAAACATTTGTATCTAACCCAGACCTCTGCTGATTCTTTAGTCTTGCTTTCATTCAGCACTTCAAAGTGTGTGACAGCGGCTGGCATCTCAGATGATCCAAATACACATAAGTGGTTCAATACAAACAGTGTTTTAACTAGGCATTCCTGTACATCTGTAATATCACTGAACCTTTCATTATAAGTCTTTAGGGTGCTATTTGCTCTCTCTACTATAGCTTGCCCTCCGGGTTTATGTGGGATGCCTGTAATATGTCGTACCCCCCATTGTTTCAAAAATATTCGGACTCGGCTACTAACATAAGCCGGAACGTTGTCGGTTTTCAGCTGTTGACAAACTCCCATGACTGCGAAACAGCTAGCAAGGTGTCTAATTACATGAACAGCCCTCTCACCCACTTGGGGTGTCGCCCAAATATAATGACTATATGTATCTACAGTAACATGAACATATTTTAAGCGACCAAAACAATTAACATACGTAACATCAGTCTGCCATATTTCGTTAGCTCTGGTACCACGAGGGTTTACCCCTGTGCCCAGACCTAAGCCTTTGTTGTGATTACAGCATATGGGACAGCTTCTGACTATTGATGTGGCTTCTGCATGTGATATACGGAACTGTCTCTGCAGGCCTTTCGCATTTTGATGAAAGATGGAGTGAGCTTCTCTTGCCAATGTGTGTTGAGGCAAAGGTACTGCTATGGCTGATACCAGATCATCTGCTCGCTGATTCCCTTCTCCCAAGCCAATGTCCCATTTGTGGCTCCGGATATGTAGCACTGCATAAGGCTGTTCTCGCTGCCGTAATGCCTTCTGTAGTTGCGTCAGGAGCTGATACAGTCTCTGGTTTCTAATGTCTTTAATGAAGGCATCCTCTATTCGATTGGCAACACCTGCCACATATAATGAGTCTGTTACAATATTGAGCGGTCCTCCAAAATCTGTTAATACCCACACCACAGCAAGTAACTCTAATGTCTGTAATGTATCAGTAGCTTCTGCCTGTAATATCTTCTTGTTCCAGATTCCTTCCTCCTGCCAGGTGATAGCGGCCTTCCGGGATTTTTTCCCGGCATCAGTATATACCGTAAGTGCTTCCAATATGGGCTTGTCCTGTTTTTTAGGAACGACCATCCATCTGTGTGATCCTATCCATTTTAACTGAGCTTTTGTATTATTTGGAGCAATGATACTACTGCTGCCTAGCAGTGCTTCTTGCAGTTCCATGGAATTGGCCAAATACCAATCAAGAGCATCTCGTTGTAAGGGCACAAATATTGTCTCCGGCTCTAGGCCTAAAATCTGTACCACGCGTTGACGTCCTTTTTTGATAAGAAGACACAATAACTCGATTTTTTGCCATATAGTTTTTTGTTGTTGTAATGGGGGAACTATCCACTCCAATAGCCAGTTCTCCCCTGTTTTCTTTTGAAGTTGAGTCAACGCGCCCATAAAGTGCGTAGGTCCCAGCCATATGGTGATATTAACAGGAAGGTCTAGAGACCTGCGGCGAACTTGACCTTGTATAACGCAGTCGGCGATAAGTTGGATGACCTGACGCTGTTGAGAAGAGACAGATACCGGTTGAGCAGGGTCAGTGCCTTTAATCAGGGGGGCGCAGCTGATTAATAAGTTCATTAGGAATCCCAATGATAGGCCTGAGCCACTGCAAATCTCCTAACAGTTTTTGTGCATCATGTAAAGTGGCAACATCACAGTGAAAGTCTAGTTTTTGTGGGGTGACTACTTGCTGTGTTAAAGTCAATCCCAAATATTTCCATGGTGCTGAGCGCTGAATTTTTTCTGGGGCAACAACCAACTTATTAGTGGCTAGTGTTTGTTCTATGGCTCGGATTTGTGAGTCTGAAAAAGGCTGAGGTTGTGCAAACAGGATGTCATCCATATAATGATAAATAATCACTTGTGGCCATTGTTTTCGTAATGGCTGTACGGCAGCAGCTACAAAAAGTTGACACAGGATTGGGCTGTTCCGCATCCCTTGAGGTAACACCGTCCATTCATACCTAGGGTCGGGGCTTTGATGATTTATGGCTGGCAAGGTAAATGCAAACCGACGCGTATCCTGAGGGTGTAACGCAATGGTAAAAAAGCAGTCCTTTAAGTCAAGGATTAACAAAGGCCACTCCTGGGGTAACATCACTGGGCTGGGTAATCCAGATTGAAGAGCTCCCATTGGTTCCATTTGGGCATTGACGGCATGAAGATCATGGAGTAACCGATACCTGCCGGACTTCTTTTTAATCACAAATATGGGGGTGTTCCAGGGACTAGTAGATAATTTAAGATGACCTAATCAGAGTTGTTCCTGTACCAAGGCATATGCCTGTTGTAAGCTTTCCCCTTTCAGTGGCCACTGCTTAACCCACACTGGGTAGTTGATAGTCCAAGTGAGGGCAATGGGGAAAGTCCAAGCAGCGGCCACTATACCAAAGGGTGTTCGTTCGTGAGAACGATACCGAGTTGAGGCAGGACGTCTCGGCTGATCAAGCATTGAACAGTAGGTGGCAGCATTGTAATGGAAAAGGACGCTTGCGCCTGCTTCCCATCGAGAATTATAGTAACCACGGGTGTTCGGCTCGCGAGAGTCATTCCCCCGACCCCACTCACTGTGGTGGCAGAGGCCTGTAATGGCCAGTCCTTGGGCCATTCTTGTGGAGCAATAATACAGGAGTCTGCTCCAGTGTCCACTAATCCAACAAGGGTTATACTTCGATTATTAAGTTGTAGTTCCACTTTTTTCCTAGGACGATCAGATAAATCCACAGTCATTAGCACTAACCCTCCCGTGGAGCCAAACCTTTCTTGACCCCTTGCCTTTTGTAGCAGCGGCGTAACCTCCTTGGCCATCTGAGTAAGCGGTATTAACTGTGCCAACCTTTGTCCCCTAGTGATTTTCAACGGAGGGTATTGGGTATAAGCACATAATCATAATTTCCCCACAACAGTCTGCATCAATTACACCAGGTAACACAAATAGTCCCATCATCGTGATTGAAGAGCGACCCAGCAAAAGTCCTCCCACTGTTTTTCCATTAATCATGGTAGGTCCCTTAAGTCCAGTCGGAATCTTGTGCGGGTGTGTAGTCATTATGGTGACATCTACTGAGGCTGCCACGTCCATCCCGAGGCTCCCGCTGGTGGCTGGTTGTAGTTGTTGGCTGATGCTGTGGATGGCGCAGGTGACATTGCAGCTGCTATTTGTGTCCCTGCGCGGCCGCTGTTCGCTCTGCTCCGGAAGTTTCCCGATCTCCAGTGACAGGCAGTGGTATTATGTGAGTCAGAGTGGCATTTTGCACACCAGACTCCGGCCGCCTGACATTCTCGGCGTATGTGCCCGCTATTACCACAGCGGAAACATTTCATGCATCCACCCGGTGGTGAGGGACGAGGGCCGGTGCTTGCCGTTGCTGCTTGGAGAGGCGCAAGAGCTGCTAACACCTGTGTCTGTGATATCTTTGCCTGTTCCTGTAGTCCTAATCCTAACTGCTTAATTGCTTCCACTAAAAATGCCTGCAACCCTGATGGCATAGTTGCTGCCTTTTCTAATAAGTCTGCTATTGTCCAGTCTCCTGCCATAGTGGTTATTATTGATCTAGTGGAGGAATTACAGTTCTGGAGAACACACTGCTTTAGCAAGGCTCCCTTCATATAGTCCTGGACACCAGCTTTATCTATAGCCTCAGCAATTTTATCAACAAAGGGACCTAATGCTTCTTCTCGACCCTGTTTTATTCCCATGTAAATAGGTATACCTCCAGGTGCTTTGACCTTTTCAATAGCCCTTCTGGCTACTCTCATTGCCTCACGGCATTTATCTGGCCCCATGAGTGCCTGTGCCTCCATTCGTTGGAACGGTCCTGATCCCAACAACTCATCTAATGTGAGGCCCTGTAATGGATCTCCTTGTACTCTTTGTATGGCGACTGAAGCTTGAGCTTCAGCCTGCCAGTGTGCGTTAAACAAAAGGTGTTGATGTTGTGTAAAGATGAGCCTAGCAATCCCCTTAATATCTGCTGGTAGCAAAACGTGGGCATTAAAAAGGTATTCAAGCATCTGCTTTGTGGGCTCACTAGTGACCCCATATTGCCCTACTGTGGAGCGCAATTGTGCTAGCATTTTCCAATCTAGAACTGTTACTGTGGCTTGCAGTCCCCCAGCAGGATTAGGAGCAAAAGTAACTGGAAAGGCAAGACACCCGGAGGCTGCCTCCAATATGTCCTGATCACCCTGTGCGGCACCTTGCCGTGCTAGGGCTGCCCAAACCTCCCGGTGCTCCCTTGCCATGGCCCCCGCAAGGTCAGCCTCTGCCCCAGGGATAGGCTCTTGGCTGCTTGGGAAGCTGGCCAACTGAGGGACAGGGACACTGTTCTCAGGGCTGTAAGGAGGCCCCCCCCAGGGATAGGCTCTTCTGCTACTGGAGGAGCTGAAGGTGAAACGGGTGCTGCAGCCCGCAAATGAACTGTCGTGAATACAGGGGGATTAGGGGTACTAGTGTCCCACTGGGAATCATACTTTTGATTCTTTTCCTGAGCTGTAACCACTTCCCGTGCCGCCCTTTTCTCTGCCTGACACAAAAGTAACTCATTGTGAACTATCCTCCAAAGTTTACTCATCTTTTTTGCCGCCTTATCATCATCTAACGTGAGTTTCCATAGCTTCTCCCCGAACTGTCTCCATTCAGGCAATTCATGGACAGTATGAGGGTTAATAAAGAAACCTTGAGAGTAAGCGAACTTTAAAAGGTCTGGTAGCTCTTTATTTAAATCTATCCCTTTAATCTGCCACTTTTGCAGAAATACTGTAAATAAATCATATGCTGCTTGCCTATCCATACTCACGTCAGCGCTGTTGCAGCCTCTCCAGGTTTCGGCAGCACGTATCGGCCAAGCCCACCTCTGTGGTCGCTCAGGGCACGGAGCTCTCCGGTAATGCTCTGTAGCCATCCCTCTGCTTGCAGGACCCGAACCCTACGTTGCTTCTCACCATGGTATCACATCCCACCATGCTATCACGTCCAGGGGTCACCATTTGTGAAAGAACGGGAGACGAGCCTCATGCTATCATGATCAACAAGTCTCAGCTTTATTACCGTGCTCACATATAGATATAGTGCAATTAATTAGCTCATGCATATTACAAAATTATAGCTCTTAATTGGTTTGTTATTTCACAATGCCTGCTTTTTCTGTGGTCAGCCTTGCAGTTACAGCTACATGATTTTTTGCTGATCAACATCCTTATTATTGTTACTTCCTTATACAAGGACACAGTATCCCTGCTGTTTGTCACATCGTCCTGCATGTTTTCTGCTAAGCCTTAACAAATTTCATCTGATCATGGCCCTTGCTCTGCAACCATGCCTCAGACAAACTCTCCACATCTTCCCAGCATGGATCATGAGAAATGTGGGTCACCAGGGCTCTGCCCAATTGGATCCTCTGATGGTGGATGCGGTTGGAGACTAACATAAACTCTTCCCACAGCTGGGACACTTCCAAGACTTCCCTTACCGGTGCCTTCGTTGGTGTTGGCTCAGGTGAGACCTCTGGGTGAAGCTCTTCCCACACTGGGGACACTCATAGGGCCTCTCCCCAGTGTGGATTCGCTGGTGGGTGATGAGGGTGGAGTTGTGCTTGAAGCCCTTCCTGCAGTCGGGGCAGCGGAAGGGCCTCTCCTCTCTGTGAATCCGCTCATGCAGGAGGAGAGTGGAGCTGGTCTGAAACCTCTTCCCACACTCAGGACACTCATAGGGCCTCTCCCCAGTGTGGATCATTTGATGGATGATCAGGTGCGACCTCTGGTTGAAGCCCTTCCCACATTCCCCACACTTGTATGGCCTTTCCTCAGCGTGGATGTTCTGGTGGCGGATCAAATTGGAGTGCTGGTTGAAGCTCTTCCCACATTCCTCACACTGGTAGGGCTGTTCCCTGGTGTGGATCCTCTGGTGGCGGATCAGTTTTGAGCTCTGAGTGAAGCTCATCCCACACTGGGGACACTTGCAGGGCATCTCCCCACTGTGGATGCGCCGGTGGGTGATGAGGGCGGAGTTGTGCTTGAAGCCCTTCCTGCAGTCAGGGCAGCGGAAGGGCCTCTCCTCTGTGTGAATCCGCTGGTGCACGAGGAGATTGGAGCTTCTCTGAAACCTCTTCTGACACTTGGGACACTCGTAGGGCCTCTCCCCAGTGTGGATGATCTGGTGCTGGACAGGGGTGCTGCTCTGGCTGAAGGTCTGTCCACTTTCCTGGCACAGGGTGGGTCTTTCCTCCTCACTGCACCCTGGAATGGGTTTGGAGTTCTTCCCCCTGTAGGATCTCTGTCGCTTTTCCTCCCTTTTGGATTCCTGTGCCATGGAGCCACTCAAAACGGCCTCTTCCACAGGGTTCTGCTGTGGGGATTTGTCCTCCCTGGTCTCCATCCTCAGCTCCTTGTCTGGAGGAGGAAGGAGAAGGACAGGATGGGACTTGCTACTGTGCCACAGGGAAGGGGAAGGACATTCCCCCAGTGCATCCCCAGCAGGACGGCATCGGCAGCGGGGTTGTCCTGCAGCCAGGGGCCATGCTGGGCTGGGAGATGGAGCAGGAGAGAGGAGGAAAGGGGCACTGACTTCCTCCTCATCTGCCTGGATGTTGTGCGGCATCTTCTTCTGCCTCACAACCTAAACTAAAAAATTAAAATTTAACTAAAAAGGCAGCGCTAAAATAAGAAAAAACAGACAGAGTCAGAATACAGCCTGACACACACTTATTCAGGGTGTCTCTAGCAGTCCAATCAAATCATGGCTGCAGTCCTCCTGCAGTGACAGATGTGGTTTTGTTGAAGCAATGATCTTGTAGAAGGGTGTAGTTTTCCTCTGAAGTTCCACTGGTGTTGGAGATGGGTCTGGTCTTCCTCTGGGAATCCAGTGGAATATAGCTGCTTCTGGTGTTTAAATCTCAGATTGTATCCATGTAGGAATGCTTGGCTCCTCCCTCTGGGTGGAGCATCTCACAATGGGATGATGTAATTTTATCAGTCATGCATTGAGACTCAATGGCCCATTAACAGTAGATATCTCCCTGGAGGGAGGATGGGTCACGGAAGAGATCAAGAACACTGCCCCATTTGTTTTTAGCAGCTGGCCCATTAAGAGAAGATTCACTTAAGAGACATGGTGGATGGGTGATGGAAGAGATAAACAACTTCCCCCACGTGGTTTTAACAGATGGTGAAAGAATACTTGTTTTGGTTACATCTTGCATTGCAAGACAGGGCTCCAGGCTCCTTGCCCAGGCTCTCTCCAGAACATGCCCAGGCCAATGCTCAGCAGAGAAAAGCCGCATGAGCAGCCCCAGGGTGGCTGTGGGCAGGCTGGGGGCAAACAGCATGGCTGGGGCTCTGCAAGGTCTCTGGGGGAGATGGGAAGGAGCAGCAGAGCAGGGGCTGATCCATCCCCACTGCGCTGGACACCCCAGGGCAGTGTCCCAGAGCGTCCTCTTGCACCTGCCAACAACATCCTCCCTCTGCAGCCCTGGCCTCTCCCCCAGATCACACAGGTGCCACATCCTTGCAGGCACAGACACGGCAGCACTGGCTCAGGAGCCCCTGTTTGCACTGCCCAGAGCAGGCGTGAGCACCCCCATGGTGTTGCTGTGGGGAGATGAACATGAGGGATCACAAATGCCATCAGCCCCTGGGGCCAGGAAGGGCTGGGGGACAGCAGGGAAACCACTCAGGTTTGTGGTGGCCTCTGAAGTCAGCCAGAAAGTTTGTTCCCATGAGCTGGGAGTTTCCTGTGCAACTGCAGATGTTGTTGCTCAGAGCCAGCACTGCCTGGCAGCCACCCCCAAACTGCCCTCAGCATTTCCTTTGCTTAACCTGGGCTTTCTTTGCTCTTCCTGCTACAAATTCCTTCTGATTGCCCACCCCTGTTCCCTTTCCAGCCCATCTCTGGTTGCCCTTTCCTCTCTGGCCCCACTCCCCATTTCAGTTCCTGAGCTGGCACCATGGGAACATCTGCTGGGGAGCAAGATCATCCTCCAAGTGCTTCAGGAATTGTCTGCAGCCTCCTGCAGTGCCTCCTGCTGCTCCCGTGCCACAGGCACCACAGGCCAGGGGGGCACATCTGGGCTGCTGTGTCTGGCTGTGGGGCTCCCTGTTCTGGGCAAGGAGGAGGAGCTGCAGAGGCTCTGCAGGACTGACAGGATGGGCTTTGGAGCTATGAGGAGAAGCTGAGGGACCTGGGCTGCTGGACCTTCTGAAGAGGAGGCCCAAGGCTCATCCTGCAACTTCTGCAAGTGTGGTTTCAGAGAATCATAGAATCAGCAAGGTTTGAAAAGACCTTGGACATCATCAAGTCCAACCTGTGCCCTGACACTGCCTTGTCTCCTCTGAGCCTTCTCTTCTCCAGGATAAACAACCCCAGCTCCCTCAGTCTCTCCTCACAGGACTTGTGTTCCAGACCCCTCACCAGCCTTGTTGCCCTTCTCTGGAAATGCTCCAGCCCCTCCATGTCCTTCCTAAGCTGGGGGCCCCAAAACTGGACACAGCACTCAAGGTGCTGCCCAACCAGTGCCAAGCACAGGGGAAGAATCTCTGCCCTGGTCCTTGATGGCCACACCATTCCTGATCCAGGCCAGGTTCCATTGGCCTTCTTGGCCACCTGGGCACACTGCTGGCTCATGTCCAGCCTGCTGTCCATCTGTCCCCCCAGGTCCCTTTCTGACTGGCTTCTGTCCAGCCACTCTGTCCCCAGCTTGTCAGGTTTTTTCCTGGAGAAAAGGAGTCTCAAGTGTGTCAAGGTAGTGTCAGGGCACAGGTTGGACTTGATGATGTCCAAGGTCTTTTCCAACCTGGCTGATTCCCTGATTCTCTGAAACCACCCTTGCAGCCGTTGAAGAATGAGCCCTGGGCCTCCTCTCCAGAAGGTCCAGCAGCCCAGGTCCCTCAGCTTCTCCTCACAGATCCAAAGCCCATCCTGTCAGTCCTGCAGAGCCTCTCCAGTGCAGGGGAAACACTGGACAACTGAATAACAGAATCAATATGATTTTAGCAGAAGCCATTTATTGTTTATGTTAAACTCCAGTTATAGATTCTAGCACTACTGTCCACACACACAGGGCTCTCTCAATTGGATAAGCCACTTGTTCATGAGGCCAGCACACATCCTTCAGGACACCTAATTGGTCAAGCATTCATCATCATGTTGTGTGTCCTCTAAGTTTTGCATTGTTTGTAAACAGTTTCTCAGGCTCTTGGTTCTTGTTTTTAGTCCTGTTGTTATCTCAGTAGCCTTGAGGAATTCCTGAGAGCTCCTGGGCAGGAGCCTCAATCCCTGACTTGCAATACAAGATTTAATCAAAAAAAGTGTATTCTATTACCATCTGTGAACACCAGCTGGGGCAGGATGTTTATTTCTTATTTAAGCTAACTAAAAGCAAAAATATTTTTGTTTTGCAGGTTTTTGTAAGCTTTTGTTTAACACCTTATGTTGAGAAGAATGTGTAGGAGTTAGGTTGTTTTTTTAAAATAAACTTTGCATTTTTCTTTGTTATTAGAACTAGTTTTAAATCACAGAACTTTATATACAGCTTGAACAGAACAGAACAGAACAGACAATTGGGGATACATGCATTATAAAGTTACTTTAGGATATTTTACTCTTTATCCCCATATTGTTGACTTACTAAAACTAATATATATATTCTAGCTCTGCACACACATACACTACACATACATATATCTATATAAAAACAATATACAGTATACAGCTATATAAAGACAATGGCAGTGACATTCAGTACACAGTAATCATTACACAAAGTTCTTAACAATCAGATCTCCTTGAAGTACACATTGTGTGGTTTTATCTTTTTGCGTTACTTACTATGTGTAACTTGATCCTTAAGTAAAGACAATCCCACGGATGGGTTTGTCTGTACTTGAAGGAGAATTCATTCAAGGTGTCTTTCTTAACAAACTCCTTACATGTACTACTGGGACTTTATCTCCTGTATGTAGGGGCTTAGACTGGGCAAGGCTTGCTCTGCTGGTGGAACTTTGGGTGTTAACTAACTAGGTGGTTTTTGTTAGATGCTGTTTTTATTTTTGAAAGGTTTCTTACTTAGTGTTTTTAGGTGGTTTCTAACAGTTTATTGTATTTTTTAACTTTCTTTGAAGTTGGTGTATGGTAGGAGATATGGTACACTTACTTAATGCTATATTCTTTCATTTAGTTGTTGATGAGGTTGCTTTTGAAATGAGTTCTATTGTTTGATTTATTTTTTAGGAACACTATGTCTTTAAAGAACTTGGTTTTTTAAGGTTTAGAATGGTGTTATGAGTTGTAGCATGAGGTACAGGGTAGGATTTTAGTTACTTTGTGGTGGCTTTTATTATTGTGAGTATGTAGTTCTTACTTTGGTGTGTTTGGGATAGTGTAATATAAGTCATTTGCTAGGTAATTCTATATTTGTATTTGGATTATTGCTTGCTATATTATAGGGGTTTTGGGGGGGTTTTGGTTTTTTTTTTTTGTTTGTTTTGGTTTTTTTTTTTTTTTTTGTTTTGTTTTGTTTTGTTTTGTTTTGTTTTGTTTTTGTTTGTTTGTTTGGATTGCTTGATTGTAGTACACATTTGTTGGGGGTTAAGTTTTCCTGTGGAATTTTTCCCCCCATAAGTTGCTAGGAGACTAAATATTGATAGTTAAAGGGTGCTTGACCCAGACAAAAGGGAGTTGATCACTTAGTTTAGGGGGAAGGAAAAGCTCCAGGGAGCTGAGGGTGGGGTGGGTTGAATTTTTTTTCAGCTCTCAGTTTTCTGGGAGGAGAACGGTCGAGCAACTGGTGGCTGCATTGGATTCCACAATTAACAGAGGAGTTTGGTCCTGAGAATTTCTATCATTTGTTGGAGCGCCCAGGAATTCAGAGTTTTTTTTCGCCTGCCCTGCTGTATTTTGGGTCAGCCCGGGTCCAGCCTCTGCGGGTTCTCTGGCACTGCTTGCTTCGCCTGCCAGGCCACCCCCCTGCCTGCTGAGGACACTCCACCGCTTTCCAGCCATCAGCGCTGGAGTTTCCACCGTTTGCCCTCGGGGTTCTTGGTTCTGTTTTACTATTGTTATAATTGCTGTTGTTGTTTGTCTGTCCTGTTATAGTTACTAGTAAAGGACTGTTATTCCTTTCCCCATAGCTCTGACTGAAAAGGTTTTTTTTAATCTTCCAAATTATAATAACACGGAGGGAAGGATTTGAATTCCCCATTCCTAGAGAGGCCTGCCTCTCCTTAGCAGACACCTGTCTTTTAAAACCAAGATAGAGTTTGGCGCCCAAATCATGGGGCACGAGGGCATTGAGGGAAAAAGGAATAACAGTTCTTAAGTGCCTACATTGTTGTGTACTGGATATCATGTGGTCTGGCTTAACCTGGTTTGGGTGGCATGTGGTGGTGGCCGTATTCCTCCCATTTGTAGGCCCTTTTCTAAACAGCCCTGTAGCCCTGTAACTAAGGTTACTGTGGCTGTCATCCAGTTTACTATATGGGTTAACGAAGTGAGGAAATTGTGGATTTTTAATTTCCTCTGGAAGGCAGGCACATGGATTCAGGGCTATCATACACTAACTGTGTGTTTCTGGGGTTACTTTAACAACAGTACCTACTGTGAAGAAATGACACCGGGGGAAATTTTTTCACAACCCTTCACCCAGCTCTTTGGGCCTACCCCACCAGTCTTTGAAGGGTTCAAATCTCTGAATATTAATGACATCATACAGTGGCTGGTGTTGCTGGTATGCCTGTTCTGTTTAGCATTTAGAGATAAGGGGAGACTGACCTGGATAATCACCCTGATACCTCCCCTAGACTGTAAGGATACTGCCCCACAGCCTGAGCCCGTCCCATAGCCTCAGCCCGTCCCACAGCCTGAGCCCATCCCACAGCCTGACACTGTCCCAAAGCCTGTCTCGGGAATAAACCATCCAGATTGGGTGAAAGAGATCCATGAGAAGGGCCAGATGCTGAGGGAGTACCTTGCCCCTGTAGTAGCCTCATTAGCCCCAGCTACTGGGAAACCTTCCCCCTGCCCCAACAAAGGAGAGTCTGATGGTGCAGCAGCAGAACCCACGTCACGACCGTCCAGGTTCCAGCTGAACCACAGGGGCAGCCACAGCCAGCAGCAGTGGCCCCTGTGGAAACAAAGAAGTATAAGACGAAATCAGAGCACCCAGGCAACAAGGATATGAAAAGAAAGGCCCTCACAACCACAGGGGAGTCAGAGGTTGAGGTGATCACTGAGTCCTTGACATATGAAAGTTTCCGTAATCTGCAAAAAGATCTTGCACGGCGGGGACGTGAGGCTTATACAGCCTGGTTAGTTTGGGTCTGGGACCTTATAGGTACAGGCATGCAACTAGATAGTAGTGAGGCAAGGAATTTGGGACCCTTGACCCAGGACTCAGGTGTGAATCAGGTATTCGTAAGGGAGCCAGGGCCCCTTTCCCTTTGGGAGCGGCTTTTAATGAGTGTAAGGGAGAGGTTTGTCCACAGAGACAGAATGCAGGAGCACCATCATAGAATGCGCTGGAAGACCCTTGAGGAAGGGATCCAACAGCTGAGAGAAGTGGCGGTATTGGAGGTACGCTTTGGGAGGGGTGGACAGCATGATAATGACCCTGACAAAGTCAGGTGCACAGGGCAAATGCTGTGGAATCTGGAAACTCTAGGACCATCTCAATATGCCACATTCATTGCAACAATTCATCCTGATAATTACCGAGAGACAGTGGGTTCTGTAGCCAACAGGCTTAGAAATTATGAGAGTATGATCCGTAACCCAATGCAGGCTCAGGTCTCTGCTGTGGCTAAGGAACTCAGGGAGAAGATGGAGGAGGTGACAGAGGAGATAAGGGAGGTGAGGGAGGAGATGAGGAGGCACAGTTCCCATGTGGCACTGGTGCGAGTTACAGGCCCCAGAGTCAGAGCTCAACGGCCCCCAGCTAGAGAGAGAGGGTACACCCCACGAGCTGACCTGTGGTTTTTTTCTGAGTGACCATGGGGAAGACATGGGAAGGTGGGATGGGAAACCCACTTCTGCCCTGGCAGCACGGGTGCATGAGCTCAAGGAGAGAAACGCTAACCGAAGGGGTTCCACTAAGATGAAGGTAGCCTCAACATCGCATGACCAAGCTGCCAGGTATTATAGAAGTGAGGATATGTCAGATCCCTGTGAAGGAACCTCTACCATGTATGCCCAGGAAGGGAATAATGACCGGTGCTAGAGGGGCCCTGCCTCTAGCCAGGGAGAGGCACGGGAAAACCGGGTCTATTGGACGGTGTGGATCTGATGGCCTGGCACATCAGAGCCACAGAAATATGAAGCTTTAGTTGATACTGGTTCGCAGTGTACACTGATACCATCGGAATATGTGGGGACAGAACCTATTTCCATTGCCGGGGTGACGGGGGGATCATAGGAATTGACTCTGTTGGAAGCCGAGGTGAGCCTGACCGGGAAAGCGTGGCAGAAACATCCAATTGTGACTGGCTCAGGGGCTCCGTGTATTCTGGGCATAGACTTCCTCCAGAATGGCTATTACAAAGACTCTAAAGGATTCAGGTGGGCTTTTGGAATAGCAGCTGTGGAGGCAGAGGGCATTAAGAAATTGAATAGCTTGCCTGGGCTGTCACAGAATCCATCTGCAGTAGGACTCTTAAAGGTAGAAGAGCAACGAGTTCCAGTTGCCACCTCGACGGTGCACCGCCGACAGTATCGGACAAATCGAGATGCTGTGATCCCCATCCACAAGATGATCCGTGAGCTGGAGAGCCAAGGGGTGGTCAGCAAAACCCACTCACCCTTCAACAGCCCCATCTGGCCTGTGCGCAAGTCTGATGGAGAATGGAGATTGACTGTGGACTACCGTGCCTTGAACGAAGTGACTCCACTATTGAGCGCTGCTGTGCCAGACATGCTGGAACTCCAGTACGAGCTGGAGTCCAAGGCAGCAAAATGGTATGCCACCATTGACATTGCTAATGCATTTTTCTCCATTCCTCTGGCTGCAGAATGCAGGCCTCAGTTTGCTTTCACGTGGAGGGGCGTGCAGTAAACCTGGAACCGACTGCCCCAGGGGTGGAAACACAGCCCCACCATCTGCCATGGACTGATCCAGGCTGCATTGGAAAAGGGTGAGGCTCCGGAACACCTACAGTACATCGATGACATCATTGTGTGGGGGAACACGGTAATGGAAGTGTTTGAGAAAGGAGAGAAGATCATCCAAATTCTCCTGAAAGCTGGTTTTGCCATCAAGCAGAGCAAGGTCAAAGGACCTGCCAGAGAGATCCAGTTCCTGGGAGTCAAGTGGCAAGATGGACGGCGGCGGATTCCCACTGAGGTTATCAATAAGATCACCGCAATGTCTCCACCGACCAGCAAGAAGGAAACACAAGCTTTCCTAGGCACCATAGGTTTTTGGAGAATGCATATCCCTGAGTACAGCCAGATTGTGAGCCCTCTCTACCTGGTCACCCGCAAGAAGAACTATTTCCACTGGGACCCTGAACAGCAACAAGCCTTTGCCCAGATCAAGCAGGAGATCGCTCATGCAGTAGCCCTTGGCCGAGTCAGGACGGGACCAGATGTGAAGAACGTGATCTACTCAGCAGCCGGGAACAATGGCCTGTCCTGGAGCCTTTGGCAGAAGGTGCCTGGGGAGACTCGCGGCCGACCACTGGGATTCTGGAGCCAAAGCTACAGAGGGTCCGAAGCCAACTACACTCCAACAGAGAAGGAAATCTTGGCCGCCTATGAAGGAGTTCAAGCCGCCTCAGAGGTGATTGGCACAGAAGCACAACTCCTGTTGGCACCTCGACTACCGGTGCTGGGGTGGATGTTTAAAGGAAAGGTTCCCTCCACCCATCATGCCACCGACGCCACGTGGAGCAAATGGATTGCCCTCATCACTCAGCGCGCCCGCATTGGAAACCCAAATCGCCCTGGGATTTTGGAAATAATTACAAACTGGCCGGAAGGTGAAAGCTTTGGTCTCACAGATGAAGAGGAGCAGGAACAAGTGACACGTGCTGAAAAAGCTCCACCATACAACCAACTGCCAGCAGAAGAAACATGCTATGCTCTTTTCATTGACGGTTCCTGCCGCATCGTAGGGATGAACCGGAAGTGGAAAGCAGCCGTATGGAGCCCCACAGGACAGGTTGCACAAGCCACTGAAGGAGAAGGTGGGTCAAGCCAACTTGCTGAACTCAAAGCTGTTCAACTGGCCCTGGACATTGCTGAAAGAGAAAAATGGCCAAAGCTCTACCTCTACACTGATTCGTGGATGGTAGCCAATGCTCTGTGGGGTTGGCTGGACAGGTGGAAAAAGGCCAATTGGCAGCGTAAAGGAAAGCCAATCTGGGCTGCAGATGAGTGGAAAGACATTGCCACTCGGGTAGAGAAGCTACCTGTCAAAGTCCGTCATGTAGATGCCCATGTCCCCAAGAGTCGGGCTAATGAGGAGCACCGAAACAACCAGAAGGTAGATCAAGCTGCAAAGATAGAGGTGTCAAAGAT
>JANEHK010000594.1:0-21501 GCA_025960845.1 Tachycineta bicolor | reverse complement strand
CCATGGTACTTACACAGTCCGTTTTCCCACACGGTTCTTGTGCACAAGACGTTTTACAGGCACCTTTACCTTTAGCTGGCACTCCAATGGGAGCTTTTATACATGCCTCCTATTGCTCGCTTCTTTTTCTTATGTATTATTGAAATTGGAACTCCTTCTCCAAGGGAGCCTGGTCTAACCTCGGGACCACCTTAAAAGAGCTGGTGGGGAGCTCTGTTGTGGTGTGGGATTTAGTTTTGGTTTTATTGTATGTGCTATTAATTTATGGTTCGTTCTATGTATCCCGGTTTGTTCCCCCTAATGATCTTTCCCTGCTCTTCTCCCCTCCAACCGTTATATGTCAATCCCCCACTCCCCGCTCCTCTGGGGTCTACCTGTCATCTTGGGGCCTTCCCCTGGAGCTAGAAAGTTCTTCTAAGGGCATCAAGTGATAGGTCAGATCCAGAGGGGTTCCCTCCTCATCATTTATGTTTGGTTTATGAAAATACCATTCATCCATGCGACGCCTCTCTGGTGATCCCTGATTTGCTCACCCACTGCCTCTTCTCCTGGTTCCACCCCCAGATAAAAGCTGCAGCAAGCAGCCTGGGGGTCTCTGCCTGGGCAGTTACCTGGAGGTCAGGAGGTCCCACGCCGGGGCTCCAATTAAATCTTGTGACCCGTTCAGCAGAGTCCGCATTTCTGTCTCCACCGTCGTTGCCTTGCACCACCTGTGCCTGCTGCCGAGGTCGTGTGGGATCCAAGGCCCCACAGGATCGGGTTAGCTGGCACGGCCAGCTGTCCGTACCTTTCCACACCACGGTGCCTGAGCTAGACCGGGCGTGCGTGGAGACCATGCTTAAGGAACCGCAAGTTCCTTCTTTTATTTTCATTTCTTGCCTGCTGTTAGCATTTGAATTGGAGTATTTTGGCAAAAGTTGGTCCTTTTCAGTGCCCCTCATTTCAGCTCAGTCCATTTGGTCTCAATCATTCCAGTTCCAAATATTCTAGGTTGTTTTCATTCGCACTTTTTCTCATCATATCTCCTTTCCTGAGCGTTTGTTAGACTTTGTTCCCTGTTTTCAAGATTTCATTCCTTTCCCGTAAGGAAGACCTTCTGAAGGGAATGAAATCTTGTCATTTCAATGAGGATTAATTGGGCAAATTTCTGTCCCTTTCCCTGCACTTCCTGTCATACCATCCACTTTGTGCTTTTCACATGCTTCCAAAATTTTTCTTTTTTTCATTTTAAGTTTGCATTTCTTCCGTTTCTTTTCCTCTCCTTCATTTATTTCCATTTCTTGCCTGATGTCAGAATTTGAATTGGAGTATGTTTGGCAAATGTTGGTCATTTTCAGTGCCCCTCATTTAATCTCAGTCCATTTGGCCACAATCACTCCGGTTCCAAATTATCTCGGTTGACTTAATTGTCATTCTTTCTCATCATATCTCCTTTCCTGAGCATTTGTTCTAATTGGTTCCCTGATTTCAACATTTCACTCCCTTTCCCAAAAGGACGACTTTCCTTTCGGGAAAGGGATTGAAATATTGCAATTTCAATTAGGATTAATTTGGTAAGCCTCCGTCCCTTTCCCTGCACTTCTTGTCATCGCATTCATTTTGTAATCAGCATATACTTTCGAATTTTTCCCTTTTTCATTTTAAGCTTGCATTTCTTGGATTTCTTTTCATCTCCTTCTTTTACTTCCATTTCTTGATGGATTGCAGCACATGAATTAAAGTTCATTTGGCAAGTGTTGGTCCTTTTCAGTGCCCCTCATTTCAGCTCAGTCCATTTGGTCACAATAACTCTGGTTCCAAAATTCCTCCTTTTTGTATTTATTCACGTTGTTTCACACCATAACTCCTTTCCTGTGTGTTTGTAATTTTTTTTCTCTGTTTTCAAGATTTTCATGAAGATAAATTGCGCAAGCTTCAGTTGCTTAGCCTGCACTTCCTATCATCCCGTTCACTTTTTGCTTTTCATGTGCTTTCAAAATTTTCCCATTTTCATTTTAAGCTTGCATTTCTTCAATTTATTTTCCTCTCCTTCATTTATTTCCATTTCTTCCCTGATTGCAGCGTTTGAATTGGTGTATGTTTGGCAAGTGTTGGTCCTTTTCAGTGCCCCTCATTTCAGCTCAGTCCATTTGGTCTCAATAACTCCGGTTCCAAATTATCTCAGTTGCTTTCATTCACATTGTTTCTCATCATATCTCCTTTCCTCATTGTTTGTTAGACTTTGTTCCCTGTTTTCAAGTTTTCATTCCCTTTCCCGAAAGGAACACTTTCCTTTCGGGAAAGGGAATGCAATCTTGCAAAGTCAATGAAGATTAATGTGGATAGATTCCATCCCTTTTCCATCACTTTTTCTCATACCATCAACTTTTTTCTTTTCACATGCTTTCAAAATTTTCTCTTTTTCATTTTAAGTTTTCATTTTTTAGATTTTTTCCTCTCCATAATTTATTTCCATTTCTTGACTAATTGCAGAATTTGGGTTGGAGTACATTTTGCAAGTGTTGGCCCTTTTCAGTAACCTTCATTTCATCTTTGTCTCTTTGGTCTCAATCACTCTGGTTCCAAATATTCTCGGTTGTTTCCATTCGCACTGTTTCTCACAGTATCTCCTTTCCTGAGCATTTGTTGGACTTTGTTCCCTCTTTTCAAGGTTTCAAGGAAGATTAATTGGGCAAGCTTCAACCCCTTTCCCTGCACTTCTTGTCATCCCATTCACTTTTTGCTTTTCACATGCTTTAAACATTTCTCGGTTTTTTATTTTAAGCTTGCATTTCCTCAGTTTCATTTTCACTCCTTCCTTCCTTTATTTCCACTTCTTGCCTGATTGCAGCATTTGAATTGGAGTTCTTTTGGCAAGTTTTGGTCCTTTTCATTGTGCCTCATTTCATCTCCGTCCATTTGGTCTCAATCACTTTGTCCTGGTTTAGGGACAAATTTGGGAGAAAACCCCTGAGTAGGATCCCTCTGGGAAGCAAACCCGAGTGGTCCCTCCTCCAACCGATCAGGTAAAAAACTTCTTTGGAGCAAAGTGGAAAAAACTATTTTACTAAACAAACAAAGTGCATACAAGTATAAAGAATTAATAATATGAAACAATAAAACCTCTCATTCTGGAGTGAGATGGCAAATTGAGAAAGTCCTTGCCGTGGGTGGAGCTCGGCTCTCTCTCAGTCTCTCCTCAGTCCCAGTCCCTCCGGCGCTGCTGGAAAATGCCAAGGTCCAGGCCCCAGTGGGCCGCAGGTGCAGCCCCCAGTGCTCCCCTGGGTTTTCAGTCTAGAGCAGGTGTAAACAGTTCCAAGAAAAAGGAAAAAAAAAACAGTCCAGGGAACTTCTCTGCCCTCGCTAGCTGAAACTAACTAAAAGCAAAAAAAATCTCTGCTGATCACCCCGTCCAGAGAAGAATGTGTAGGAGTCAGGCAGTTTTCTCAAAACAAACTCCGCGCTTCTCCTTTCTCTCAGAACCAGTCTTAAAGGCACAGAACTCAATACACAGCAGAAACAGAACAGATGATTGGGGATACAAGCATCATAAAGTCACCCAAGGACACCAATCAAAAAGGGTGGCATCAAAATTTTTGTCAAATTGGGTATAGGATCGTTTTGGACGGGCAAATTTATCCTTTTGTTCCCATTCTTGTAAGAGAGTAATATTTGGGGTGAGTGTTGTAAGTCGGCCAAAGGTTCACGGACCTCCTTGGATGCGGGAAGGGATCCCTGCCCACACCCTGTCACCGCAAATTAGGAACACTCCCTTGGGAAGTGCCCTGGGAATAAGGAAGCCAGAAGTGTGAAATGGAATTTTTGTTGTGTAGTTGCACCAGTTGACCGAATCGTAAATTTTGATTAGGGGGTTTACTTAAAACAATAACTAACTTTTGCTGAGACAAGCAGAACAAGCTCTTGGGACTCAGGGTTTGCTACTGGGTTTTCTTTGTGAGCGTCTGTTGTAGCTTTGGGTATGAGCTTCACCCACTGTTCCCAGGCTTCTCGGGCTGGTCCTTTCTCTGCAGTGGGCAGGACAGGCCAGTTCCCTGCAAAGAGATGCAGTGGTGATGGCTCATTGATTCTGAGTGGGATTCCTACCAGGCATGATGACGGAGGACTGCTGACGGAGCCCAGGGACAGGCACAAATTGTCTTGCCAGAAGGTCTTGGCAAGTGTCACCCACACATTTGCTGGTGGTTGTCCAATCTTCCATGCTTTGATGTTGAGGAGCATGAGGAGTGTGAGGAGCATCCGCATCACTGTGACATGGTAACTGCCTCTCATCTCAGAGGGGTCCTTTGGGGTTACATAGTTCATACTTGTTATCTTGTTTTCATTTCACCACTATGTTATATTTGATTCCTCCTGCAGCTTGCTTTTCTGCCTTTATGACCTTTACAATTTGGCTTAGGAGCAGATGGTAATTACTTTTGTCATGCTGGGCAATAGCGTATCGCAGCATCTTCTGCACTGCAGCATCCGTTTCTGGGTGTTCTATTGCCCAGACCACGGTCTGGGTGGTGATGATAAAAACAATCAGCAGGAGAATATGTCTTGTCTCCATACTTTGTCTCTTTTTGTAGGATGATGGGTTAGTGTTCTTTATCAATAAAAAACAACAATTTAGTAGTTTAACAAATATAAGAGATATTTTTAAATAAAGTTAACATAGTTTGGGTAAAAGGATTTTGTGGGAGAGGGTAAGGAAATAAGGGTAAGGGATAAAGGGTAAGGAAAGAAATCACTTATTTTCTTAGTTTTTGTTACATCCGGTAGGCCTTGCTTGTCTTGTCTGTTGTCTGGTCACAGGACACTGAGCTGTCTTTTGTGGGACTGGCCATCTTCTCCTCCTCTTCCAGGCTGCTGTCTGCTGCACCTTTGGTGACTCTGTATTTTGCTCAGAATTGGCTTTATTAGTATCTATGGGTCCTAGGTAAGGTTTGATGCTCTTTGCGGGAAGCCACCTAGGGCCTATAGGCATGGATATGCATGCGTACCCTCTACCCCAGGTAATCAACCAAAGAGGGCCTGATATTTGATGTGTTTCTGGGTCCTTGATCAACACAGGCAGCTTCTCTTCAAGCTTAGCTCGGGCTGAATTCGAGAAGTGCCTGATGATGGGGGCATTAGGCTCAGTGCTTGAACAATTTAGAAAGTTAATTACATCAAGTGCCTTGCAGAGCCTCTCAACGGGAGGAAGTGTCTCTGTACCTCCCCGCTGTTGGTGAAGGACTCTCTTAAGAGTCTGATGTGTCCTCTCAACGACTAATTGGCCTGTGGGAGAGTACAGTATCCATTTGTTATGTTTGACGCTTCAATATTGGAAGAATGCCTTTAGCTGTTTTGAGGAGTAGGTGGGGCCATTGTCTGTTTTAATTTTCTGGGGAATTCCCAGAGTTGCCAAGGCCAATAAGAAATGTCTTTTAACAAAGCAGATGCTTTCACCCACATATGCTGAGGCAAAAACTGCGCCTGAGAACGTATCTACTGACATGTGAATATACTTCTGCCTACCAAAAGATGGATCATGTGTAACGTCCTTCTGCCACAGTTCATTACTATTGAGCCCTCCTGGGTTGATGCCTTTGTCTAAAAAGGGCACCTGGTATGGTTGGCAGACACGGACACGTCAGATATGATTGCGAACATGATCCTACCACAGCTTTGGTGTGTTCCCTGGTGAGGTGAAACATCCTCACTAGTGCTGGGACAATCTCATGATAAAATTGATGGGAGAGCTTGGCTTGTTGGAACGTGTCTGGGAGGGCTGGTGTTTGTGCCGCCACTGCCAGTGCGTCTGCTCTCTTGTTGCCGTCCACGATAGCACGGGGAAAGTCAGTGTGTGACCTCACATGCATGACATGATATGGTTGCTTTCTGTGGGAGATAAGATAAATCAGTTTAGAAAGCAAATTATAAAGGTTTCTATTTGACACCTCCTTTAAAAAGGCATGTTCAGCCCTCATAGCTATACCAGCTGCATATGCTGAATCTGTGATTAGGTTAAACGGTTGGTCTTTGAACTTCTCTAATGCTCTGACAACTGCTGCCATCTCAGCATTCGTGGAGATCCTTCCACTACTCGGACATCAGACTCCCACTTCTGTGTCCTAGTGTCTTTCCAAGTCATGACTGACTTATGAGAAGACCCTGAGCCATCTGTAAAGACTGTCACAGCTTTGAGAGGAGTTTTACCTTGAATGAATTTGGGAACCAAATGAAGTTCTGCTTTAAATAATTTGTGGCCAGGATATGGATGGAATTTTTTCCTGGATAGATCTCTAGGGCAAACTGAAGGTTGTCATTATTTTGAAGCAAAAAATCTAGCTCCTTGGTAGTTGCCAATGGCATGTAGATGCATGCAAAGTCACACCCCACAAGAGAGTGGAAGCGAGCCCTGCCCTTACAGATGACTGCTGCCATGGTTCCTTGCAGTGTGGTTACTGTTTTAGTTTGTTGTGCTTGAAGGAAAACCTATTCGAGGATGAGCAACTGGTCTTTTAAGTCTGAGTCCCATTGAAAAATCAGTCCACTCCCTGTCTCTACTTAACACTGCAAGCAGAAACGGCAAAGATGGATCATACCTGTGGGCCTGTCAGGCTGACAGAACCTCTTGGATGCAGGTAATTGCCTTTCTTGCCTCAGGGGTCAAGCTCCTAGGAGAACTGAGTTCGCCACTTCCTCACAGAAGGTTAAAAAGCGGAGTGAGGTCTTCTGGGGAAATTGCAAGAAGGGGTCGAACCCAATTAATGGAACCACAGAACTGTTGCAGTTTCTGGAGTGTCTTGGGATTGTTTTTGATAACAGTCAGCTGAAGCACGATTGTTTGTTCCTTGACTGTAGCAGGATTTTTGGAGACAGACACAGAGAAGCCTTACAGTGCTTGGAAAGTTCTGTTGTTTTAGCGCTGTCAAGGACGTTGGGCCTGAGAACCAGGACAAAGAGCCTGGGAACAAGCTGATGGCCCCTCAACAAAGTGTTAACAGGTAACTGCAAAGGAATGCTTATGCAGGTAACACTAGCCAATAGTATAGCTGCCTGGAGCTCGTGGACAGGAGGAGATAGACAATGACATGTAGCAAAATGTGGTGTGAACAGCTTATGCACTAGAATGATGTATGTATAAAAGAACCCTGTGTACCCTCAATAAAATGAGCATTCACCACTACTTCTGTGAAGAAGGTGTTTGACTCTGGCTGTTCTCCGTGTTTTTTTTCAAAATCACCTTTAATTGGCACTGAACATCAGACCTTGGGGTGACAACCTGGAGGAGAAAATTAGCGGTGGGACACTGAGCAGTTGGACGCTGATCTCACCGACAGATGCAGCTGCATTGAGGTGAGACCTCCGGAAAATAGCAGTCAGACGCTGATCAGCCGAGAGATGCATCAGCATTGAGACAGAAGCTTGCTGTCTTTGCAAAGAGTGCGAGGCTGAGCTGGTAAGGGGAACAGGGGTAGTTTTTTGAAAAAAAGGTGGAAGGCTCGAGTACTCCCTTCCCTGCCCCATTGACGAGGCAAGCATGGAATGTGAATTTGCTGCCGCATTGAAGTTGCTTATTATTATACTCTGAGAGAGGAAAAACAGTAGCAGAAAAAGTACTGCAAAAGCGGATTAACTGGGCACAGGGAAATGGACATTTTACAACCCCCCAATGCTGTGAAGTTGGGGAGGTGCCGCGGGGCCCCTGCCGTGCCCTCCTGCCGCCTCCAGCCCCCCGGCACCGTCGCTGGCCGATGCCCGGCTCGCCGCTCCCGGCCCACAGACCGTCCCCGTCACCCGAGCGCCGCCGCCCCCTGCCCCACAGCAAGTCAGGATGAGGAGGAAGAGGCCCCTGGGGGTCTGCACGGCCCCGGCGCCGCCACTCCCGCACTGCTGCCACTCCCACAACGCATGTGCCATGTGCCCCCCTTTCCTGTCTGTGCCTGAAGAGATACCGGTCGACCAAGAGAGGGGAACCCGTGACCCCTGCTGCTGACCACATTCCCCAGACGCTGTTCCGCTGCCGGACGAATTAGAGGAGGACCTCGATGATGGGGCAGAACCCCTCAGCAGAACCCACAATTGGTTTAAAAGAACTGACTGAGTAAATTCAGGCAGTGATGCAACGCCTAGATGAGTGAGGGCAAGCAGTAACTAAGCTGCTACTGGAAAAAGCCCAAGAACTATCTACAATAAATGCTAAAAATCAGGAGGAGCCAACATCTTTCAGCTCCCAGTTAACTCCAATGCAACAATTGCTAGAACAAACTGCAGAAAGCAGTTCCCAGGCAACACCTTTGCCGCTCCCCCCCCGCTTGACTCGATGGTCCAAAATTATATGTGATGTTATCCTAGAAAGACAGTGGGAATACGCAGGACACATGGCATGTCTTGTAGCGTGTCCTGTCATGTTCAGAGATGGCAATCCTGTGTGTGAGCAGCATGAATGGAAAATTTTGCAACAGGCCAAAAAAAAAAAATTATATATACACACACACATACACACACACACACACAATAAAGGAGCACGGCTTGAAATCTCTGAAAATGCTCGAACAGTGTTAGATTGGATTCATACTGCAGATATCAGTTCTCCAGCCTGGATGGCCCCCAGTCTGATCACCATCATCAGACTGTTCATAAATATATTTACATCTCTGTTATTAGTATGTTACTGCCCAACAGACACAGGGCAGGTGCCTTCCTGGACATTCATTGCTTGTGCCTGTGGCATTCCAGTCCCTAGATGCTACAGATGGAAAACAAGCAAGAAGGACAAATAGCAGCACTCCATTAGGAGAGCTTTTTAATCATGGCTGTGATTCATTGTCCACAGTCTTTGTGGTTTTGGGAGCTTGTATTTTTGTGCAGCTGGGTCACCAACCCTGACTGGATGTTCTTCTGTTGTTTTGCTGTGACATTCATGTTTTACTGTGCACACTGACAGACGTACGTCTCAAGAACGCTGCACTTCGGCATGATTGATGTGACTAAAGTACAAATCTTCATAATAATCATGCATTTACTGGCAGTGATTGGAGGACCACCTCTTTAGCAATCTCTAATTCCAAGACTGAAGATTCAGGTAAAAATACCCCCAGCTCCTTGTACTGTGGCAGGAACCATATTCTCCTGTACAAACTGAAGTTGGCAAAAAATAGATCCACTTTAGCAGGAACAAGTGTCCTCTCACCTTTTCTCCATATTGGCTCCGTGATTGTCTCGGCTGCAATGATCTACGAGAAATCTGCTGTGCAGCTCTTTGAGAGACATCTCTGCCTCTCCACCCTGACTTTTGGCCTTGTGTCTGCCAAGATCACAAATCAGCTGGTGGTTGTCCATGTGATCAAGAATGAAATGTACTTGTATGACACAGAATTCATAAGCCCAGACTTGCTGTTCCTTGACCAAGCATTTTAACAGCTTTATTGATAAGTATATTGTCCTCTGGACTGCCCTGATCCTGTCCCTGTCTGACCTGCTCTGATACTGTGTCAGCATGTGCAGCCAGAATTGCTGCCCACCTGCACATCCACGTGTTCCGCATCAAGGG
Organism: Tachycineta bicolor; assembly: GCA_025960845.1. NCBI lineage: Eukaryota > Metazoa > Chordata > Aves > Passeriformes > Hirundinidae > Tachycineta > Tachycineta bicolor. Next base: position 11,981 of record JANEHK010000594.1, on the reverse strand, counting down.
CTGCCCCATGCCCTCAAAGCATCACTAGGGATGGGAGCTGCCACAGGGGAATGGAAAAAGAGTTAGATTTCTACAGGAATGGATGAAGACTTGTAAGAGACAAAAGCTAAAAGCAGATGAGAACAAAGTAATAATAATAATAATAATAGTTAGTAATAATAATAATAATAATAATAATAAATTTGTAATAATCAATGTTGTATTATTTTTCTTCTTTGTTATCAGTAACACTCCTTAACTAGTCTCCTGCCTGAAAGAGTGAGTTCCAAGTTCACCCTAGTCAACTCTCCATGTAGTCAACTCTGTTGGTTCCAAGCCTGGAAAAGCATGCAGGAAACAAATGCTCTGTCTTTGTAATTACCTTGATTACTAATTTCTCTCTATATAGTGAATGGATCCCCACCAACTGGAGTTTCTAATGTAGTATAATTACAGCCGCAATCTGACTTGCTTTTAATTTTAACAGTTCATCATCTCTTAGTGAATTACTTGTTTAGTGTCCACTTGGAATTTATTTACTAAAGCCTTAAGCTGGTGAAAACTCAAAGATATCTTACTAAGTAGTGTGGCTGCAGCAGCTGCCAAGTAAGAGCCAAGCTGTGGTGGTTTTCACTCGTGCATTGCTGACAAAGCGGTTTCATGCTGAACAGGGTCACAGTAAGCCTTCTGCATGCAGTGAACGCCACAAGCCCTCTGAAGATAAAAAGCCATATGGTCAGCTCCCGAGAAGATGAGGAACACTTCTGGCCAGAGCAGCTGATCTCAAAATCATCCCAGACTGACAGGACTCCAAGGGCCCTGGAATCTGTCACTCTGAAACCTGCTGGTCAGTGATCAGGGCACCTCTGAGGCGAATTCGACAACAGCTGCACCCAAGCCTTTGAGCTTTGCATCTGGACCACAATGGGAACCGAGTAAATGGACTCGGCTGGCAAGGAAGGAAAAGAAGGAAGAAGGATCATCAAGTCATTGCTGAGACAGGTGGTGGTTGAGGCCGCTGGTGAACAACACCCTCCTGACCCAGACTGGGTTGTAGCGTGCATTATTGGTCACCAAGGTCCCTTGGATCATTGGAACTTTCCCAGGACTTGCATGAGTGGCAAGAAGAAGAGTGTCCTCAGTGTCAGGGAGTAATAGTTATAGAAGTGAGCTGCGGAGTTGGTGGTGCACAATTTGGGAGAGAGACACCAAAGCTTTGGCGTGAGGGTGGTTTGTGTTTCCCATTGCTATAATAGTACCCTTGGTGCCTTTTATCAAGCAGCACAGGTAGTGTTGGGAATACCTAACCCTGTTCCTGGAGATTTTGGTGGAGTGGCAGATTGGAGATTTGTGCAGACAGTGTGGGCCATTAAAAAAGGGATACGGCAAGGCCGCATGGTAAAACGCTCTCATGTGTTGCGTGCCTTCTGCTCATGGTGTCAACAAGTGTTGTAGGATCCCCTCAATTAGCTCATTGTATAGACGTGGGAGATCCCAAATTCTGGTCCCAAGCTAGGACAGTGTTAACATCCATGTTTATACCAGGAGCAGCAGCTGCCAGAGCAATGACCACATTAAAGCAGATAGCATGCTGGACAAAATCAGAATGGAATGTGATGAGCCAAATTTTGGATGAGCTATCAGTGGATGTTACCAGTGTTAATCATGCTGTTTTGCAAAATCGTGCTGCAACTGATTTTTGCTTTTAGCACATAACCTTGGTTGTGAAGAGTTTGAAGGAATATGTTGTATGAACCTGTCTGACCGTTCTGGATCAATTCACAAAGAATTTGCAATTAATGAAGAACAAATTACATGATTTAAAAGAAAGCAATGATGCATTTAGGGATTAGTTAAGTAGCCTTGGGATTACGGGATGGTAGAAGTTTGGTTTTAAACAAGTGTTTGTTATATTATTACTTGTATTAGTAGGATTATTAGTACTAAGTTGTGTAATGTCTTGTATTAAGAATATGTTGTATAAGACAATGACTAATGCTTAGCTTGTGCAAAAGAAAAAGCAGGAATTGTAGAAGGATTTCTGGAGATAGAAACAGAGAAGCCTTGCAGTGTTGGGAAAATGCTCTTTGCCTTAGCACTCCAAGGTCGAAGAGTGTGGGAACGAGCCGTTGGCCCCTGAACAAAGTTGTAAACAGGTAACTGCAAAGGAATGCTTATGCAGATACCATTAGCCAATAGTATAGCCTCTTAGGGCTCATAGGAGGTAGCCAATAGCAAGTAGCAAAATGCCGCGTGAACAGCTTATGCACAAGAATTATATGTATAAAAGAGCCCTGTGTACCCTCAATAAACGAGCATTCACCATTACTTCTGTGAAGAGCGTGACTGACTCTGGCTGCTCCCCGAGACATCACCTTTACAGGAGTGGTTTGGAATATTCCCAAAACTTCAGGAAATTCAATCTGATAGTGGATCCCATTTCACTGCTAGAGTTGTACAGGAGTGGGTAAAAAGTGAAGGAATTAAATGGATTTTTCACACCCCTTACTACCCTCAAGCTAACGGGATCCTAGAAAGGACCAATGGTCTCTTGAAACAACTTCTGAAACCACAGGAGGGAAATTGGGATGTCCAGTTATGGGAAGCAGTTAAAGGAGTGAATGGTAGATGGGGACTAAACGGGTGTCCCAAAATCACTGCTTTCTGTCCAACAGCTCCAAGCATGATTCCTTCACTACAGGGACCTGATGATCCCAAGAATCCTGCACATTACCCTGGACAACCTGTTCTGGTGCATCTTCCTACTGTAGGGGAAGTACCCCTAGTACTAAAATCTCCTCTGAATAAATATGCATGGGTAGCCTCTGATGCCCTAGGGAAAGAGCATTGGATAAATCCACCCAGGATAATTCCATCATTCCAACCATTGTCTCTACCTCCTAGTGGCAGGATTTTTCTGTTGTTTACTTTTACAGAAGAACCCCGAGGGACATGAGGATCATCTGTACCATGATAAAACTGGTGATATTTTTCTGCATCCTACCACAATACCATGGCCAGGATTCTTTGGAGTGGCCGTGGTCTGAAGCTATCATCAAGCACACAAATGTTTTAGGATCTTATCCCAAAGATCACCATCTGAACCAAGCAGCTGTAGTGCAGCATGGCTCTGAGGCATACCATCTAAATGAATGGGGATGGGATCAGAAGGAATGGATCAAACCCCTAAGTGGAACAGTGGGTGAAGTAAATATGATAGCATGCAGAAAAGTGGAAGGATCTCTCCATGAGAAAGCCTCCTCCACTACAATTCCTGGAAATTTTTTAGAAGTAGGTGGAAAAAACTCTTTGTATACCCCTACAGCAGAACTACAGAAAAGTGGAATTGTACTAAACAAATTCCCTGTGCTGCCGTCAGGAGTATGTGGATAATTACACTTCAGGCCCCAGAACCAACAATATTGCAATAACAAAGGATTGTAATGATGAACCAACAGATTGTTGGTATAGTTTTGGTTTTGTCAAACCAAATTATATGACGTGCCATTGGCAAAATAACTTGACGGATCCGTTGGGTTTTAAAGGTCTAGTTTACAAATCTAAGATAAACCCTATAAACAAAGCCCACACTGAGTACAGTAGTCACCTGCCAACAAGTGAAAGAGACTGAAAACCCCTTTTTTCAATATGATACTGAATGGCCCTGGTCCCAAGCTTTTGTTCATTTTACTGGCCCCATGGGAAGTGTGAAAGACTTAAACCTCTCAGCTGTTGTTATGCATTAAAATCAGGTATATACTAGGCAGGAATGGGAAAAACAGAAAACTTGGCAGCTTCAAGGGACAGTGGGAGAAAAAATTAGTATAGGGTGTCGAATGATTAATGGAACCACCTATAGGAAGGCAACCTCCATCAGTGTTCTGACAAACCAAATATATAAGCACAAAGAGGTCTGCACACACCCAAGCATGCAGGATTGTTGGCACAATTTCACACTAGCACAAACTGTAGAAGTAGTTTGTCTTTGGGCCAAAAATACTCAAGGGCTTTCTTTTAAATTTAAAATAAATGTTATAGCCCAATTTACTACAGCTCATATTACCATCACTCCGACCCAACCACTGGTTATGCTTAGCCTGAGAATTTCTCAAATCGGACCATATATAATTAGGAAGACAGGACAACAACAAATACTGTTCAGTCCAGCATGATCTCTTAAGCAAGCCAAATTGCTGATGCAAAATAATGTCTCAGAAATTCAGCCAGCTTGTTCACCTTTCTTACAGACTTCCTTGGAAGGCTGGACAGTCTGGTTGTGAAAGTGGAACTCTTTTGAAAAGTGGACACTTAGAGACATAAGTGGTGTTACGGGAACTGTGGAGAGTTTGTCTGAGGCATGGTTGCAGAGCAAGGGCCATGATCAGATGAAATTTGTTAAGGCTTAGCAGAAAACATGCAGGACGACCTGACAAACAGCAAGGATACTGTGTCCTTGTATAAAAGAAGTTACAATAATAAGGATGTTGATCAGCAAAAGATCATGTAGCTGTAACTGCAAGGCTGACCACAGAAAAAGCATGCATTGTGAAATAGCAAACCAATAAGGAGCTATAATTTTGTAATATGCATGAGCTAATTAATTGCACTATATCTGTATGTGAGCACAGTAATAAAGCTGAGACTTGTTGATCATGATAGCATGAGGCTCGTCTCCCGTTCTTCCACAAATGGTGACCCCTGGACATGCTACCACGGTGGGACGTGATACCACGGCGAGAAGCAACGTAGGGTTCAGGTCCTGCAAGCAGAGGGACGGCTACAGAGCATTACCGGAGAGCTCCGTGCCCTGAGCGACCACAGAGGTGGGCTTGGCCGATACGTGCTGCTGAGACCTGGAGAGGCTGCAACAGCACTGATGTGAGTATGGATAGGCAAGCAGCATATGATTTATTTACAGTATTTCTGCAAAAGCGGCAGATTAAAGGGATAGATTTAAATAAAGAACTACCAGACCTTTTAAAGTTCGCTTACTCTCAAGGTTTCTTTATCAACCCTCATACTGTCCATGAATTGGCTGAATGGAGACGGTTCGGGGATAAGCTTTGAGAACTCACGTTAGATGATGATAAGGCGGCGAAAAAGATGAGTAAACTTTGGAGGATAGTTCACAATGAGTTACTTTTGTATCAGGCAGAGAAAAGGGTGGCACGGGAAGTGGTTACAGCTCAAGAAAAGAATCAAAAGTATGATTCCCAGTGGGACACTAGTACCCCCAATCCCCCTGTATTCACGACAGTTCATTTGCCGGCTGCAGCACCCGTTTCACCTTCAGCTCCTCCAGTAGCAGAAGAGCCTATCCCTGGGGGGGGGGCCTCCTTACAGCCCTGAGAACAGTGTCCCTATCCCTCAGTCGGCCAGCTTCCCAAGCAGCCAAGAGCCTATCCCTGGGGCAGAGTCTGACCTTGTGGAGGCCATGGCAAGGGAGCGCTGGGAGGTTTGGGCAGCCCTAGCACGGCAAGGTGCCGAACAGGGTGATCAGGACATATTGGAGGCAGCCTCTGGGTGTCTTGCCTTCCCAGTTACTTTTGCTCCTAATCCTGCTGAGGGACTGCAAGCCACAGTAACAGTTCTAGATTGGAAAATGCTAGCACAATTGCGCTCCACAGTAGGGCAATATGGGGTCACTAGTGAGCCCACAAAGCAGATGCTTGAATACCTTTTTAATGCCCATGTTTTGCTACCAGCAGATATTAAGGGGATTGCTAGGCTCATCTTTACACAACATCAACACCTTTTTTTTAATGCACACTGGCAAGCTGAAGCTCAAGCTTCAGTTGCCATACAAAGAGCACAAGGAGATCCATTACAGGGCCTCACATTAGATGAGTTGTTGGGATCAGGGCCGTTCCAACGAATGGAGGCACAGGCACTCATGGGGCCAGATAAATGCCGTGAGGCAATGAGAGTAGCCAGAAGAGCTATTGAAAAAGTCAAAGCACCTGGAGGTATACCTATTTACATGGGAATAAAACAGGGTCGAGAAGAAGCATTAGGTCCCTTTGTTGATAAAATTGCTGAGGCTATAGATAAAGCAGGTGTCCAAGACTATATGAAGGGAGCCTTGCTAAAGCAGTGTGTTCTCCAGAACTGTAATTCCTCCACTAGATCAAAAATAACCGCTATGGCAGGAGACTGGACATTAGCAGACTTATTAGAAAAAGCAGCAACTATGCCATCAGGGTCACAGGCATTTTTAGTGGAAGCAATTAAGCAGTTAGGATTGGGACTACAGGAACAGGCAAAGATGTCACAGACACAGGTGTTAGCGGCTCTTGCGCCTCTCCAAGCAGCAACGGCAAGCACCGGCCCTCGTCCCTCACCACCTGGTGGACGCATGAAATGTTTCCGCTGTGGAAATACTGGGCACATACGCCGAGAATGTCAGGCGGCCGGAGTCTGGTGTGCAAAATGCCGCCCTGACTCACATAATACCACTGCCTGTCGCCGGAGATCGGGAAACTTCTGGAGCAGCGCGAACAGCGGCCGCGTGCGGACACAAATAGCAGCTGCAATGTCACCAGCGCCATCCACAGCATCAGCCAACAACTACAACCAGCCACCAGCGGGAGCCTCGGGATGGACGTGGCAGCCTCAGTAGATGTCACCATAATGACTACACACCCGCACAAAATTCCAACTGGACTTAAGGGACCTATCATGATTAATGGAAAAACAGTGGGAGGACTTTTGTGGGTCGTTCTTCAACCACGATGATGGGACTATTTGTGTTACCTGGTGTAATTGATGCAGACTATTGTGGGGGAATTATGATTATGGCTTATACCCAATACCCTCCGTTGAAAATCACTAAGGGACAAAGGTTGGCACAGTTAATACCGCTTCCTCAGATGGCCAAGGAGGTTACGCCGCTGCTACAAAAGGCAAGGGGTCAAGAAGGTTTTGGCTCCACGGGAGGGTTAGTGCTAATGACTTTAGATTTATCTGAGCGCCCTAGAAAGAAAGTGGAACTACAACTTAATAATCAAAGTATAACCCTTGTTGGATTACTGGAACTGGAGCAGACTCCTGTATTATTGCTCCACAAGAATGGCCCAAGGACTGGCCATTACAGGCCTCTGCCACCACGGTGACTGGGGTCGGGGGAATGAGTCTTGTGAGCCGAACACCCGTGGTTACTATAATTCTCGAAGGGAAGCAGGCGCAAGCGTCCTTTTCCATTACAATGCTGCCACCTACGGTTCAATGCTTGATCGGCCGAGACGTCCTGGCTCAACTCGGTATCGTTCTCATGAGCGAACACCCTTTGGTATAGTGGCCGCTGCTTGGACTTTCCCCATTGCCCTCACTTGGACTACCAACGACCCAGTGTGGGTTAAGCAGTGGCCACTGAAAGGGGAAAGCTTACAACAGGCACATGCCTTGGTACAGGAACAACTCCGATTAGGTCATCTTAAATTATCTACTAGTCCCTGGAACACCCCCATATTTGTGATTAAAAAGAAGTCCGGCAGGTATCAGTTACTCCATGATCTTCGTGCCGTCAACGCCCAAATGGAACCAATGGAACTCTTCAACCTGGATTACCCAGCCCAGTGATGTTACCCCAAGACTGGCCTTTGTTAATCCTTGACTTAAAGGACTGCTTTTTTACCATTGAGTTACACCCCCAGGATACACGTCGGTTTGCATTTACCTTGCCAGCCATAAATCATCAAAGCCCTGACTCTAGGTATGAATGGACGGTGTTACCTCAAGGGATGCGTAACAGCCCAACCCTGTGTCAACTTTTTGTAACTGCTGCTTTACAGCCATTACGAAAACAATGGCCACAAGTGATTATTTATCATTATATGGATGACATCCTGTTTGCACAACCTCAGCCTTTTTCAGACTCACAAATCCGAGCCATAGAACAAACACTAGCTAATAAGTTGGTTGTTGCCCCAGAAAAAATTCAGCGCTCAGCACCATGGAAATATTTAGGATTGACTTTAACACAGCAAGTAGTCACCCCACAAAAACTAGACTTTCACTGTGATGTTGCCACTTTACATGATGCGCAAAAACTCTTAGGAGATTTGCAGTGGCTCAGGCCTATCATTGGGATTCCGAATGAACTTATTGATCAGCTGCGCTCCCTGCTCAAAGGCACTGACCCTGCTCAACCAGTATCTGTCTCTTCTCAACAGCGTCAGGTCATCCAACTTATCGCTGACTGCGTTATACAAGGTCAAGTTCGCCGCAGGTCTCTGGACCTTCCTGTTGATATCACCATATGGCTGGGACCTACACACTTTATGGGCGCGTTAACTCAACTTCAAAAGAAAATGGGGGAGAATTGGGTATTGGAGTGGATAGTTCCCCCATTAAAACAACAAAAAACGCTATGGCAAAAAATCAAGTTATTGTGCCTTCTTATCAAAAAAGGACGTCAACGCGTGGTACAGATTTTAGGCCTAGAGCCGGAGACAATATTTGTGCCCTTACAACAAGATGCTCTTGATTAGTATTTAGTTATGGCAGGGCCCAGGAAGGGTATTATACTGGGGAAGAGGATATCTTTGTGTTTCCACCCCAACAGGTCCTCTGTGGATCCCAGCCCGGTGGACGAAACCCTCACTGAAGCCTCAGAGTGGAGGACATCAGGAACCCTTGACTGCGCCTGGACAGCCTGATCCGCCCTCACCGGGAGTTTCTCCGGACAGTGCTTGATCCTTGGCTTTGCTACCTGGTTACTACGGATCAATTCACATATTTGTTAACTTGTTTAGCAAACTATCAGTTGAGGAATATTAGAACACAGGGTTGTCTTTGTTGTTGGGACCGACAGCACCGTGCTTGGGTTTTAATACATTGTGGGGGATGTAGGCAACACGAGTGGATTCATCAACAGTCATTATTGGGTGAGCTATGGTGCTTAGCCTGTAGACGCTCTTGGAGGAGTGAGAGTCATCGTCAGGCATTAGAAAAGGCCACTGGGTTACCTTTTCCACAAGCAATAACTCTGTTTGAAAGCAGAGAGCAGCTACATTTAGCCTACGCCTGCTGGCAGTTGCAACATTCAATAATTAGAGTAAAAGCCTTAGTTCATATAGAAATTACCCAGAAAAAGTGTGAGAACTGTTGTTATATTCCCTGCCAGTGGACTGTGGTACCTTCGGAATGGGAGCATCTCAATCAAAGGTTTAAATAGCTTAAGATAAAAAGGAAAGCAAGGAAGGGCAAAAGAAACAACAAGTAAATATGAAGTTGTTATGTGTTTTGACCATTTTTACACAAATAACGAGTGCTTTTTGGGTGTCCCCTCATCCAAAAACAAATATATGGGTTACTTTGGCTAATCTCACTTATCGAGAAGCCATATGTCTTTCTTTATCAACTCCAGGAAACCCATTTTCCACCTGCTTGGTGGGAGTGCCTGCAGACACATGGCTTTGTCCATCAAAAATACCAACATGCAAGGCCAACGAATCACGGACAACAGTGAATGCATGGGATCAGTGGGCGCCCTATTTGCCCCTCGCACCTTTGGAACCACAAGAGGTAGAATTGTTGGGGTCAGTTAAAGCTGATGCATGTGTTTATTTTAACTTTACCAGTAAAGCCATCACTCCAGGGAATAATTACACCACTATAGTTAATTCCTCTCTATCTGTGTATCAAAATGCATCTCTGTGGTGTAACTATACTGCAAGGAACATCTCCCTCTCTTCAACAACCCCAATTCAGTTGCCGGCTGGTATATTTTTGATTTGTGGTGATAGAGCCTGGGCAGGTTTCCCTTCTCGATTAAGAGGTGGTCCATGCACACTAGGGCGACTAGAGCTACTTACCCCAAACACGTCCATGATTTTAAATTACACACGGCATCACAGGCACAGGCGAGAAAAACTATTAACCCACCAATTTACAAAGGAATGTAATTCAAATGTTGATTTTTGGTCTGCGGAACAAAGAATTTTTGCATCTATTCTGACTCCTGGAGTAGCCAGTGCTCAAAGTTTAGCTACCTTCAATAAACTAGGATGCTGGTTAGCAAACCAGACCAATGCCACCTCCCTTGCTTTAAGCAACTTGTTAGCCGATGTGGACTCAGTCAGACATGCCACCCTACAAAACAGAGCAGCGATAGATTTCCTGCTTTTAGCACAAGGACATGGTTGTGAGGAATTTGAAGGAATGTGTTGTATGAATTTGTCTGACCATTCACAATCTATTCATGCTCAAATTGATATCTTGAGGGAATTGACAGGACAATTGCGATTAGAACAAGGATGGGGTTTAGATGGATGGCTTGCTTCTTTTAGACTTGGACCTTGGATTACCTCTATATTAAAAATAGCTGTGATGACTGGCATTGTGATCCTTTTGACGATTACCTGCCTTCCATGTAATTGTATGTGTTTACAAAATGCTATACAGCGAACAATGCAGACTATGTTTAATCAACATTTATTAGCACAATCAAAAGAAAACGGGGGAAATGTGGAGAGTTTGTCTGAGGCATGGTTGCAGAGCAAGGGCCATGATCAGATGAAATTTGTTAAGGCTTAGCAGAAAACATGCAGGACGACGTGAATTACAGCAAGGATACTGTGTCCTTGTATAGAAAAGCTACAAAATAACAAGGATGTTGATCAGCAAAAATCATGTAGCTGTAACCTCAAGGCTGACCACAGAAAAAGCATGCATTGTGAAATAGTAAACCAATTAGGAGCTATAATTTTGTAATATGCATGAGCTAATTAACTGCACTATATCTGTATGCGAGCACGGTAATAAAATTGAGACTTGTTGATCATGATAGCATGAGGCTCGTCTGCCATTCTTCCACACCCCAGCCCTTCCTGGCCCCAGGGGCTGATGATGGCATTTGTGCTCCCTCAGGTTCATCTCCCCACACCAACACCATGGGGGTGCTGTCGCCTGCTCTGGGCAGTGCAAACAGGGGCTCCTGAGCCAGTGCTGCCGTGTCTGTGCCTGCAAGGATGCGGCACCTGTGTGAGCTGGGGGAGAGGCCAGGGCTGCAGAGGGGGGATGTTGTTGGCAGGTGCATGAGGACGCTCGGGGACGCTGCCCTGGGGTGTCCAGCACAGTGGGGATGGATCAGCCCCTGCTCTGCTGCTCCTTCCCATCTCCCCCAGGCACCTTGCAGAGCCCCAGCCATGCTGTTTGCCCCCAGCCTGCCCACGGCCACCCTGGGGCTGCTCACGGGGCTTTTCTCTGCTGAGCATTGGCCTGGGCATGTTCTGGAGAGAGCCTGGGCAAGGAGCCTGGAGCCCCCAGGCCCTGCCCTGAGGCGTCAGCGCTGCCCCAGCAGTGCCCATGGCCTGTCCCTGCTGCAGCCCCGGCACTGCCACCCCCAGCACTGTGCCCGGCCCCGAGAGCACTCAGGCCCTACAGCAACACCAGGGCCAGGAGGGCAGCGGGGCAGGGGCACGGGAGCAGCACTGGCAACACCAAGTGCTGCTGCTCCTGGGCACAGCTGCTGTGCCAGCACTGATCTGCCCCAGCTCTGCACACAGACATTGCTGCTGCAGCTCCAGAGAAGGGAACAAAAGGGGGATCTCTGCAGAAAACCTGGCCGGGACATCCTTTCGTTCCTTTAAAGCCATGAAGAGTGCAGCCTCTCATTGACGCATTCTGTGGCAACAGGGAAGGTGGAGAGAAACAAAATGAGAAATGGCACAAATAATGACATTGCTTTGTGGACAATAACAAGAAAGAAAGACAAACTAAAAGAACCTCCAAAATGAAACCCCAAAAAAGTATCAAATATAACTTTAATTACAAGTGATTTTCAGAAATTGGCCAGCAGTTTAATGGTTCTGATACCATCTAGTCATCAGTCTCCAGACTGCAGCCTTGAGCTCCTGGTTCCTCAGGCTGTAGATGAGGGGGTTAAGGGCTGGAGGCACCACCGAGTACAGAACTGACAGGGCCAGATCCAGGGATGGGGAGGAGAGGGAGAGGGGCTTCAGGTAGTTAAACATGGCAGTGCTGACGAACAGGGAAACCAC